>JAVSCE010019145.1:0-73518 GCA_032199065.1 Smutsia gigantea
TTTCCTATTCCATGCAGTTTTTACAAGCCTATTGTGGTTGCAATGGTAACTGCATTTTTCAGGTTATTTATTCTTTAAGAAAACTAAACAAAATAAAAATAACTCTGATTTTCCAAAATATAATTTCTCTTCAGAAATAACCCTCATTCCTCACTCTAGATAGTCAAATGAAATTCCTAAGAGACTACGTTTGTAAAGCTAATATGAAAAATAGCTACTACAATAATAACCAATCATGCACAATATTAACAAACTGCATTATTCCAAAAGCTTTCCTCCCAGCAAGTTGAACTGCCTTTGAAGTTAATAGTTCTACATTTGCAAATATACACAATTACATAAAATCAGCTCTGATTCTCTCATTAGTATCACTAGTCAATCAAATGGTTTGTTTTGGATGCACCTTGTTAACTTCCAAGATTGCCAGCAAATCGCAGAAGCTAAATAGTTCTCATGCAAGGCATCTAGGCTCCATCACAAAGGAAAGGATCCAGCCATGTACATTTTCATTTTTGTGAATCTAGTCATTTTTACCATTGAATAATTAAAATTAATAGAAATTCATATCCCTCAAATAAATTATGTATACATATCCAGACACACATGTACACATAAAATATATCTTCTCAAAAGGAATGATGATTTTACTAACTAGCAAGTTTTAAAACAAATTACTCCTGCTTCCTCTAGGTTTTTACTAATTAATTTCAACCACTCAGACTATAAAGTACAGTTGACCCTTGAAAAACATGGGAGTTAGAGGCATGGCCCCTCTCCCCTTGCACAGTCAAAAGTTGACATAAAACTTTTGATTTCCCAAAAACTTAACTACTAATAGCTTACTGTTGACTGAAAGCTGTACCAATAACAGTTAACACATATTTTGTACATTATATGTATTATACATTTATATTCAATATTTTCTCAAATTGTCACAATCTCCAAAAAACTCTCCAGTGTATTTATTGAAAAAAATTTGCACGTAGGTAGAAACCATGCAGTTCAAACCCATGTTGTTCAAGGGTTAACTGTAAATCAAATCTTTTTTAATTGAACTTCTAAATAAGTGATGAACCCATTCTTTTGGCAAATTGTTATATTTTTATGCATGCAGGCATATTATCAATCAAATCATTTGTTTCCAAAAACTATGAATAACAACTAAAATTTTAACTGGTGATTGCTGTAGGTAATTGAATGATCAATTTTTAATTTTTTTTCTCTATTATGCTTTTGTTTTCCTAATGTCCACAACACTACGTATTTTTTTATCAGAAAAATGTTATTCTTTAAAGGAAACAATTACGTTCTCTCTGTATAAATTATATTAGTAAGAATATTGGCAATATTTTTTACCTAACCATAAAAGGACATTTTATTTTATGTCTACCTACATGTAGATGTAAATTATATATATCAGAATTAAATTATATATATATATGATTTTCATTTGGAATTTATTTTTAGTGCCTTGTCTTTATAGAATTGCAAACATGCCTCTCTAAGGTCCTGAACATTTATAGAAATATGTATTTAAATTAATTCTAGGTTAAATTTCAGTAGTATCTACATGACCATTTCATTTATTGCAAATATCAATTTTAATCAACAATGAATAATGAGCAACAGTTATGAAGATTATACTAAAGAACTGATTAGTGAAGTCATTTCTAGTCATTTTTATGACTGTGGATTTTTATTTCCTAAACTTTCATTTGCCGCTCATTTACAGGAGACAAAATATTTATTTGACCAAAAGAAGAGAGCTGTATCAAAACAAAAATATATTAATATTTTAAACTCTAGGATACAGGATGTTATCATTTTTCTATAAGCAATCAAGATTTTTTTGCAACATTTCACCAACCATTTACCATGAATATGCCTTTCTTCTCACATGGAATTTGACTTTTGAATGATCATGGTCCATTGTGTAAAGAGACTGGAGCAAGCATTTAGTTTATGATGCCAAATAACAGACCCAGATGACTTCTTGCTAAAATTTAGCTACTGGGGGAAGTTCATATTGATAAATTCAATTCCATACATCTTAAAATAATCTGACCATGTAGTTTAATCTCGACTTCGAAGAAATTCATAGTTATAGACACTAGTCTCTCATCTGGATTATGGCATCCTGATACTTTTCTGAACAGTGACTGTTGGTAATCATACCAGTGATCAGAATGCTTTAGTGAGTAGACACTCAATCTAATTAACTTGCTCACTATTTTCTGTCTTCTCTGTATTAACTCTTATTTTAAGCATACATAAAACTAAATCCCTATTGATATTTTAAATCCATTATTTGCCCACTAATGTATAGTGTTCTAACCTACAATAAATATTCTAACAAATAATAAGTAATCATTTGGTTATAAATAACACAAGATTGTTTTCTAATAATTTTTAAATTACTGAATGGCTGATTGTACATTCACATAGTATGTATACAGATTCTTAGCCATGGTATCATAAAGTAAAGAAAAATTAAAATGAGGAAAACTTTTAGACATTAAATATATCTCTTGAAGGATTCACATTAGACCTCCTGTATTGTGGAATAATATCAAAAGAGTTACTGGTTCATTTTCTTGTGACATACAATATACACAGTCAATAAATCATCTGGTGACTGAGTCCATATATACATAAGACCGACATTCAGCCAAGGTTCTCCATTTTCAAAATATCATAAAGGAACAAAAAATGTTTTGATGTAGATTTAGAGCTTATATTTGCTGCATAAATTAGTAGAAATGATTATGATATATTAATGTTAAATATAAAAATAATAGGTAGTTACAGAATATGGCATCATGTTTACTAGAACAAATATGATCTTTCTGGGTTCTGAACACTATTAAAGAAAAAAAGGTAAACATTAGGTTGCTACAGGCTTTTTAATTGTAAGTAATAAAGGAAATACAAATGAAATATGAAAACTAAAATGGATGATCCTTAAAGATGCATTTTATTATGTAAAAAAAAAAATGCAGCATGGACTGTCTTAAATTCACTGACTTTCAGAACTGAAGAATCAAAGAGCAGCCCTGCTTCAGAGGTGCCTTTATTCTGCGGTAAACATTGTCAGTAATATCATTTCATGACTGCAGTTCATGTCGCCTTCAGCCTCAAGCTGGTTAACTCCACAGTGGCAAGATGGCAGTGGGAATTCCGAGGCTCACGTCCTCACCACACCAACTACATGCAAAGCGAAAAGTCCCACATTCATTCTGTTTTGAGTTTAACAAGCCTGAATTAGCCATTGTTCCCAGGGACTCTGCTCCAAATTATTTTGGTATGGGTTATGTGCTTTTTCCAGACCAATCACAGGGACAACCAAGATGTCCTATGCTTCTACACAACACAACTAGACATTAGGACCAAACAAATTGGGATTTTTTTATTGTCACATACAAAACCACAAGTAAAAGGTAATAACATGGATTCATTTTTTTTCCAACACGTTGGCTATCCACTCCTCCAACACAAACAGCTGCAAGATTTGTTCATTATTCTTGAAAATCAAAAGTGTCACACGTAAAAGTTTAGATACACATCTCTTTTCATCATTTCTTTTCTTGTCATTTTGATCTGACAAGTCTAATCTTTCTCAGTTTCAGAAATTGTAGTTTATTATTTCATTTATTATTTCACCTCCATCTGGTCTCTTGTCAGTTTACGTATACAGCTATCTCCATCCTTTTATCTTTTTATTTGTTGCAGTCATCTCATTATCATCTTTTGAGTTCTGAATTTCTTGAGCAAGTTTTCTCTTTTCAATCAATTATTTGGTATTCTGTGGCATCATAACAACTGTTTGGTAACTGCTTCACTTTAAAAATGTAATAATCTTGTGTTTTAATGGCAAGTACCCTTTACAGGATTGTGTCTCCTTTACTTGATCTCAATATCTTTGTAAGTCTTGTGCAAATGATAAAATAATTATGCATGTTTGCAAGGATATATCCAATTTTTTAAAATATATTTTTTAAATTATCATACAGTGAAACTGACTCTTTTTGTTATACAATAATATGAATTTTAATACATGGAGATAATCATGTTACCACCACCAAAGCTGAGATCCAAAACTGTTCCATGACCCCAGAAAAATTCCTCCTGTTAAGCCTTTATAGTCACACCCTCCTCCAATCTCTGCTCTAGACACTATTCATCTGTTCACCATCACTACAATTTTGTCATTTCTAGAATGGAACCATTGAGCATGTAAACTTTTGAGATTGGTGTTGAAAGATTTGGGGATCCATCCAAATTGTTACATATCAATAATTTGTTCCTTTTTATTGTACTGATAGAACACAGTTTATCCTTTCACCTGCTGAAGGTGAATTCCATTTTGGGTGAGTTCCTATCAGGTAATTTTGCACAGAGCTGCTACCAACATCCACAAATAAGTTTTAGTTAATCAGAAGTTATCATTTCTCTTGGATAAATACACAGGAGTGGGATTTCTGAGTAACTGGCAAATGTGAGAAACTGCTGTGTATCTGAAGCATGTTGCTTTCTCATCACAAATAACAAAGAGTTACATTTGCTCCATATTCTCATTAGCCCTTAGTATTGTCTGTATTTTTATTTTAGCCATACTAGAAGGCTTGTACTACTATCTCATTGTGCTTTTGTTTTTCTAATGGTTAATTATGTTGTATTTTCATGTACTTTGATGCCATCCTTATATACTCTTTTGTGAACTGTCCATTCAAGTTTTTATCCATTTTTAATTACATTTTCTTATTGTTGAGACTTAAGAATTGTTAATATATTCTGAAATTCTAGTCCTTTGTTGAATTTTTGATTTTCAAATATGTTCTCTCAGTCTATGGCTTGTCTTTTCATTCTCTTAGCAGTATGTCTCACAGAACAAAAGCTTTTAATTTTGACGGTATCCTGTTTTCCTTTTACCAATGTGCTTTTGATGTCATGCCTAAAAGCTCTGCCTAGCACCATATTTTCTCCTATATTTCCTTACAAATGTTTTATAGTTTTATGTCTTATATTTATGTCTGTAATCCAATTTGAGTACATTTTTATATAAGGTAAGACATTTAGGTTCAGGTTCTTTTTACTTTTTTCATTTTTATTTTACACATGGATGACTGTTCCAAACATCATCTCTTTTTCCATTGAATTTCTTTTGATATTTCGCCAAAGATTAAATGGTCATATTTGTATGAACATATTTCTGAATGCTCTATTCTATCTCTATTCTACATTGATGTATTTATCCCCTTACCCAAACCATGCTATATATCATTTTACAGTAATTCTTCAAACTGTGTGGTGTGATTCCTCCAACATTATCTTTTAAAACTTGTTTTACCTATTCTCATTTCTTCGTCCTTCTCTATGCCTTTTAAAATCAGTTTATCTATATCAGCAGTTTAGCTAAACCTGTTGGGTTATTAAATCAATTGTGGGAGAAATAACATCTTTAAGTTGAGTCTTCCAATCTGGGAAACATATCTTTCTACTTATTTAGCTCTTTGTGTCTTTTATCAGCATTTTGTAGTCTTCAGCAAAGAGATCCTAAAATTTTATTAAATTTATACTTAAAGTATTTCATCTTTGTTGGCACTATTGTAAATGGTCTTGTATTTTTAATTGGTTTTTCAGTTGTATGTTGCTATTATATTGAAATATTATTGGGTTGAGTTGTAACCTATAACTCTGCTCAACTCGTTTATTAGTTCTTAGAGTTTTGTTTGTTTTTTTAATTCCTTGGTATTTGCTACAGGGACATTGTGTTGTTTGTGAACACATAGTTTCATTTCTTCCTTCCAATACATATGCCTTTAAATAAAAACTTTGCTTCCCTTAGTACACTGACTAAACCTTCTAGTATAGGAATGGTGAGAATGGGTGTTCTTGCCATATTTCTAATCCTAAGAGGACAATTTCATATGAATGTTTTTATTAGTTTTTGTTTCCCCACTTTTTTGTAGTTGCATTTCCTTTGAAGTTATTTATGGCATGACGATTTCTCTGACTTTTCACATGGACACCCTTCTTTGAGAACACTGAATTAATTTACCTGTTGTTATAGAGAATGAAATTACTGCCAGAGATCACATGTTAAAAGTTTTTAGTCCCAGACAAATGCTAATGGGAAAAGATATGATTCCCATGGAAATTAATACTACTATTTCTTGCTATGGAAGGCCCAAATTAGCAGAAGTCAGTCCCAATTACCTCAGCAGGTTAACATACATGCATATCAACTGTTTGATCCCAGTAATTAAAACAAGACAACCACTGGCAAAGTACCAGGAAGAACTGTGCCAAATTTCACCCATATTTATTTATGATAAAACTATATTAGAAAGTACATGAAAAGTCACATCTGAGAGATATTTCTTTTGATATCGGATCAGATATAGGAATTTTTTTAAAGTGTGAACTATGTTACTTTGTATAAATATTTAGGTTATGTATACCTCATTAGTGATCCAATAAGAAATAAAATAGATTTTCCCCATTGAAGACTCTTTATATTTAGGACAAAACAAATATAACTTCTACACTTAGATGGAGATAGTTTTCCTTTTCATTTGGTTGCATGTGAACTTTTCTCTTTACAAGCTTGAGGAAGTAAGTAGGCTTGAAAATTAGACATTAAGTCAAGACTCCTGCAATCATATGCTTAATGGTTTTGACAATCACAATATAACTCACAAGTGGACAAGGCCATAGGGCAATTAATAGTTTGTCGTATTTTTCTCCAGTGTTCAGCTCATTACTGGTCAATTTTTATAGGGGTCTTTAAAGAAATGAGATAGATACACTCATGAGAATCTTTTTCTTAATATTTCCTCTGAGCCATAGGCATATTTTTCAGTTATATATTTATATTTATTAATACACACATATATTAAAATATATAGATTTCTTGGAAGAAAAATGACAAATTGGCAATTAGTTGTTACAGCTATTTGTTGAGTACATAAAATTGATTATCCTTTTCTCTTTGAGTGTTTATATGATAATTTTCAAACTAAATAATATACTAATTTTCATGAATTCCCATAATCCTTGTAAAATCTTTCTGTAAATATCACATGAGATTTTTCTTTAATTCCAACATGTTTGTGTAAATGAAATCAAGTGTTACCTAAGAAATAATTAAGACCTCATGGAAACCAAAATTGAATTTAAGAAACTCACATGCAACCTGAAAGATCTGGCTCAGTCAGAAAAGGACAGATGGAAGATCATCCACAGGAATAATAAGATAAAGTAAATCTAAAACTGGTATAGGGAAAAAGAACTATTAAAATGGTGACCCCCTAAAAAAGTTTAAACAATCTGAGCAATATTTGAGTTATAATATTTTAAAGTTAGATATTTTATTGTTCCATGGTATTCACTTACCTTATAAAATTGCTTTGTATATGCACAGTAGGGCCTAAATTGATGTAAAATGGCTAGATTCTACTTTTCATTCATTAAAAGAGCTAATTACTGAACAATCTATCAATGGTACTACTTATTAAATTTCACTTCCAATTAACTACTTTACTTGCATAAGTCAGGGTAATGACCAATTTGTTTATAAGGGAATTTGACATACTGTTGGGTGATCAACCTCCAAATAGCCAATCTATAGACAATATAGATCATTGCCTATGCTTAGACTCACTGTCTAATAATAATAACTAAAACATATGTACTGAATACATATTTGGAGCAGGAACTCTACTATATGACAGGGGTTGGAATTCCATTTAATCCTTACCACAAAGCTATAGTATAAGTACTACATTATCCTTTATTACATACATGAGGAAACCAAGGTTTAGACATATTGCCTTCCACATAGTTTTAGACGTTTACCTGTGTTAAAATACAGAAATCAAAGTACAGAAGACTTACAAAGGAATGCATAATGGTAGTTTAACACTTACTGTTAAGAACTCTAACATTTTCTCATTCCTAAATTATACTGTAATCTTTGAAACATCATAGTAAAAATCAAAACCCTAAGGGAGTTATTAAAAATTTAGCATTTTTCTGCTCATGTGGGAGTACAGATTCTACTTTCTGAAGAGATTATTATAGATATGCCTAGAATAAAATGCAAATATCACACAGAGTGGGCTGGATATCTCAGCTGGGTTTCCTTAAAACTTATTAACTCAAAATCTTAAATACAAGAGTAAATATATATCCAAGCAAATGCACAACTATAAAGGAACATCTTAATGCAAGAGAATTATGAAGCTTAATAAGTAGCTGGATATAGAAAAACAGAGTAAAATGAGTGTGAGTTAGTGGAAAGTGCAAAAGAATGGAGTACAGCTTTTATCTGGAAAATGCTGAGAGGTCTTTCTGCAGGATACAGATTATTTCCACTTATATTTACATTTCAAATGCAAGAAAAATCACTTCTAATTTCTTTCTACCCCGAGACCTACTTTCATTCAAGACCTACTTTGATCTAAGAAATTATGTGCTAAGTTCTATGGAGCATCTTAGAACATACCATAATTGGTATTCTTTTAACCACTCTTTTTCTGAAATTCTAATCAGGAATAATTTCAAAGATAAAAGTTAATCACACAAATCAACTGGCCAAGAACAGCAAAAATAATAATGATTTGTACTTACATATGACTATCATGTTATTTATTAAAGGTTTCATTTTCATGATTTTGTTTCCAGTGGTTACTTATTAGTTCAGAAAAGATTACATAGGAATCACCTAAACAGTAACAATTTCAAACAGTAACCACACTAAATGTAAGTTCCCTGGCATCTGCATCTCCTTTTCTAGCACAAAGCCTGGCCCCAGAACCACCGTGAGAACCAAGGCAAGATGGGACCTAGCCCTGGGCATGGAACACCAGAGGAACTAACTCTGATCTTCTTCACCTCCCAAGCTATACTTCCTTCTCCTCTGTGGCAGAGTCCACATCTTCTGGATGTCACTTAGGATTTCCCTGGCAAAAATGGCACAGAACTCCCACCTGAGGCCTGAGTGAGCCCTTTCTGTGTCTTTCTTTCCAGAGAGAACTGCACAGCTGGTGTGAGCATGCCTAGGTCCTGGGGTGTCCAACGTGTTCTTCACCATGTGAGAGAACCGGGGGCACAGCACAAAAAAACAAAGGGGGAGGGCTGCAGACCAGGGATGGTTGCTGCCAAGTACTAGTGTGGAATTTAAAGGTGTCCAAAAATTCTAAGTATGAACAAGGCCCTCCAGGAAGTTCTAAGGTTATATATTAAGTGTCTGTTAGGCACAGTCACACTCATTTCATAAAGATAGTAATGAAATTCATTAAATAAAAAAGAACAAGTAACTATGGGCTCTTGTTTTAATCAGAATGGATTTAAACAGCCTCCATCTCAGAGCCTTATTACAATAAAACTTCTTTTTATGCTGTTTTCTTATGCATGGTGCAAGAACAACAGGGGCAAGTTGAGTCATTTGCAGGATCCAGAGCAAGAGGCTCACCTACTTTATATGTGAATATTAAAATATAAAATGAAGACTGTGTTTTCCTCCTAACTTGACAAATAAGCCTTTATTACAATAAAATTAAAAATTATGTATAAATGTATAGTTTTATTTAAAAAGTTAGGCTAAATATATAAGAATAAATTTATCATTGTTCTAGTCTGGAAGATCTGTTTATAAGCCTGTGATGTTTGTATGAGTAATAACATAAAATATAAATATGATAAAGTCTTGTATATTTATTAATAAGTATTTGCATTTTAGAAAAATCACTGATATTGATATTATAATCAAGATTTTCCCATTATTTGATGAATTTTTACCTGAGTTGAATATAAAACAATATGCAATATATAATATATATATTATATATATTATATTTTATATATAATTATATATTCATTTATATGATATAATGTATATATTTTATATATAATTATATATACATTTATATGATATAATATGTATTATATTTTATATATAATGATATATATAATATATATCATTATATTTTATATATAATGATATATATTATATATATATATATTTTTTATATTGCATATATAAAATGCAATATAAAACAACAGGGGGAAAACCTAGCCATCTATAGATATAGCATATTTGGTCATGCAATAACTATATTATGGAAACTCAGAGAATTTCTAATTATTAAAATATAGTTATTCTTTTGCTTCCTAAAATCAGACTTTTCTGCATATTAATATTTTAATAAAGATATTTCCATTTGTTTCCAAATTTCAATAACTTAATTACAAATTTTATGCTTTTACTTTCAAGTTGTCAGATGGCTCACACCTTCAGACTTAATATCCAATTTTATCCAATAGTTTTCTACAGCTGACAGGTATGAAAACTGAAAAAAGAAGAATTCATCCATATGCTCTAATTTTAATTGTGTGAATGAATTATTTAATACAGCTTTTCCATTCATTTACTTTGATGTTTCCTGCCAGATTTTCAATAACTCTGAAATAAATCAGATCAAGAACATAATAGGGATAAACCATTTATTTTCAAAAAATGTGATAAAGATTTGTTGTCAGTTCTCTCTATATATATTTCATTTTTTTTATAAAGGCCACAACACAATATGAATTTTAACTCGAGAAAAGTGACCTCTCAATTCAAGCTATGGTTAAAGCTTTCAGGAAATCAGAAAACTCCAGATTTCATAAGAAAACACCTTCTAGACAATATAAAGATTGATTCAAATATCTCAATAAATTAAGATGGTCAAATTATTCTCTTTAGTTGGAGGCTAAGCCTCTATTAGAAAATGTTAAATCTTTGAACTACATAAATTGCATATTGATGTAACATATTATTTTCTATAATAAGAAAAAAGACAACAAAACGCCAAAATAAATTACTACAGTAAATGTGGCAAAATTTCACAACCTGTTAAATCTCAGTGATATGTCTATTTATATATCTATAGCTCCATTATGTGCTTTTCCGAAATTTTGTATGTTAGAAGTATTTAATAATATAAAATATAAGAACAGAAAATAATCATTTTGCATTAAGTATTGTGGGGAATTCTAAAAAAGTAGTCTCTTTATAAAGGTCTCTGCCTTTTTAAAGACTTACTGTGATGAGATTGAGGTTTTGTGCTTGCTTCAGTGAAACTCTACTTCTGTTATGGTATATGGAATATTAATCACCTGGTCTTGTAATAATAAAACTATCAATTAGAAAATAATCAAAGTTAAAGACCAGAAATCATAAAACTCTTAGAAGAAAACACATGCAGTATATTCTTGAATTACAACATTAGTAATTTTTTCTGGATATGTTTCTTCAGGCAAGGGAAGTAAAGCCAAAATAAACAAATGGGACTACACCAAACCAAAAAGCTTCTACACAACAAAGGAAACAATCAACAAAATGAAAAGGCAACCTACTCTCTGGGAGAATATATTTACAAATGATGTAGATTGTAAAGGGCTGATATCCAAAATATATAAAGAACTCATACAACTCAACACCAAAAAGCAAATAATCCAATTAAAAAAGTGGACTGAGAACCTGAACAGACATTTTTTCAAAGAAGACATACAGATGGCCAACAGACCCATGGAAAGATGCTCAACATCACTGACGATCAAAGAAAAGCAAATCAAAAGCACAATGAGATTTGACCTCATACCAGGGTGGCTAATACCAATAAGACAAAAAATAAGTGTTGGTGATAATGTAGAAAAAAAGGAACCCTTGTACACTGCTGATGGGACTGTAAATTTGTCTAACCATTACAGAATAGAGTATGGAGGTTTCTTAAGAAACTAAAAATAGTAATACCATACGACCCAGCAATTTCACTCCTGGAAATTTATCCAAAGAAAACAAAATTACTAATTTGAAAAGATATATGCCATCCTATGTTTACTGAAACATTATTGACAGTAACCAAAATATGGAAACAACCTAAGTGTCCATCAATTGAAGAATGGATAAAAAAAGATGTTGTACATAAGCACAATGGAATATTACTCAGTCATAAAAAAGAATGAAATCTTGCCAACTTGTGACAACACAGATGGTCTTAGCATTACAAAGTGAAATAAGTCAGAGAAAAACAAATACCATGTTTTCACTTAAATGTGAATCTAAAAAACAAATGAATGAAATAGAAATCGACCCATGGACACAGAGAACATATTGGTGGTTGCCACAGAAGAGTGGGAGGATGGGTGAAATTGATTAAAGGGAGCAGAAATTAGTGAGAATATTTGCTATCCTGATCTGGGTAATAATTATATGAGTGTGTACACATGTCAAAATTCATTGAGCTACACACTTAAGATATGTGCATTTGTATACCTCAAAAAAAGAAAAAGCACACTGGCAGCAGCATATTTGCCAAATTAGGTCCTACCCCTACAGGAGAAGGCAGGCAACAGCTGAGACAAAGGAGGGAAGTGGTGTGCTTTCCATTAGACCTGAGTTGCAAAATCCAAAGTATACTCCACCCTAGATATACACATGAAGTATGTTCAAGTCTCAATATGATTCCATAAGTAAAGATCCCAGAAAGGCTCTTTCTGTCATACTATCTTTTTCACCAAAATATTTGGGTCCTATCTTGTTCCTTGATTCCATCTTACAGTTCAGGTATCTTGACCTGCAGTGCTTTTAAGATTATATTCTGTAACTGTGGCTAAAAGGGAAATCTTGCTTGTTATGGATAACAGTTTATAATAGTTAAGTCTCACAAAGATTTGATTATGGTAGAACATGTAGTGATTTTCCATTTTAAAACAGGACATTTTGAGGCACTACAACTACAACATAAAGATCACATGATTTCATTATGAGAAATAAAAATACCATATTGCATTGGTTTAGAACAAGAATTTTATGAAATATATTTATATATTTCAATTTATCCATTGTATCATGGAAACAAGATATGAGGTTGAAAGAAAGTCATTTTATTCTTAAAGAAGAAAAATATGTAACTTAGGTTAAAAGACTTAATTGAGCAAAAATTCTTACATGAAGAAATAAACTTGACTACGAAAACACTGGCTCACTGACAGAGGTGGAGATGATAGAATCCAGAAAAAGAAAAGCCAGGTGGTGTTGCTGAGCACCTAGAAACAAGGCAGGTCCACATTTCAGAAATGAGCAGCGCATTTTGAGTGCTATCCATGGAAGTCTTACCCACAGAGACCTACCGTGATAATTATGAGATCAGTGTCCTCAGGGGCAAGAGAGAGGGACTACCAAGAGGGTACTGCTCACTCTATCCACCCAAAATAAATCAAGGACAGACAGTTAAGAGAGTTAAGAGAGCAATCCCAATATGAATACCATTCTTGATCAGTTCCCGGACCTGAACCAGAGCCCACTAACTGAAGTAGCGTAGCGAACAGTCTGCAAAGGGAACAACGCGGCGGCACCTTAGCAGGTGTATATGATAGAGAACCCCCCCATACCTTTCCCACAGGGCCTATGGTCATTTACTTGGTTAAATATATGCTCTGTAAAAGAGAATGTACAGACATTTTGAGTGATACCTTAATTCAAGGGAACTAAGAAAGACCATCCTAGTCCCTAATCACCCTGAGGAATCATCTTATAACCACATTTTTCAACTGCTTCACAGTTCGACAACCTCTGTCCAGATCTATACAATGTCTTATAGCTGTTTCTGTAGGTGATCCCCTATAAATTTGCTGTATGCAAATCTACATCTCAGAGTCCATTTCCCAAGGAACCCCATGTAAGACAGATGTTAAGCTTGGGTATTGAATAAATTCACTAAAATACAAAATAGCTATCATTTATATTTACCTGATCAGCAAGTTAAAAGAGTAATATGATCTAGTATTGTTAATGATGTGAAAATAGCCATTCAGAAACCATTAAGGGATGTTTCAATTGATACTAAATATCTAAGGGACCATTTAGAAAGATGTATCTTTTAGGATTATAGCAAGTCTTCTTTTAGGAATATGTACAGAAAATTATGAGTAAGAGTGCAGGTATTATACATATAAGTTTTTCATTCCAGCATTGTCATAATAACAATAGATGATAATTGTTTAGGAAAAGAATTAATGTCTTGTTATTTTCTACCCATATACTTATATTATGTAGCAAGGACTAAATTTACATGATGTATGTATATATATATTTTTTTAATGTTTATTTAAAAAGCATAAAATTCTTAAGTAATTATACACATTGGATATACTTGAACCCAGCATAACACAGAAAATAATTATATTTTATGCATATTATATTATTTACAGGTATGGTTTCAAGTTTATATGTTCTTTACATTTTATGCATTTCCTGTTTTTATTGAAAGTTATTTTATTAAAAAATAAAATGATAAAATTTGGGTCAGTATTTGGTTCTAGGCTTCTTCATCTAAGTGGTCAATTTAAAAGTTCATCCCTAAATTTTCCCATGTGATATGATTTTCTAGCCTTGATAGAGCAAACAAGCAAACTGAGGTATGCTTAAGTGCATTATCCTCAGAACAATAAATTAAAATGTTTCTACTCTGTCTTTATCTGGAACTTTCTTGATTAAGTTTTATAAATTACAGGTAACATAAGAAATACCAAAAAGACTCATTTCTCTCTTTTTAAATTCTTTTTCTTGGTCTACTCTTTTTCTCTCTTTAATTTTCTTCTTTTTTTCCTTCAATTTCAATTTGGGCTTTTGCCTGTCATCAGATCAGAGCTTTGACATTGATAAACTAAGATAATTAGCACAGCACAGTAGCTGGCACATAAAAACATTGTAAAACATATTAATTATATGGGTTATTAGCAATGACTAGCATTGTTTAGCCTGGTTGGTGGGAAATAGGATGGTCTTCTTGTCAGTAACGTTTCCATGTTACTGTCCAATAATTCTCTCTGAAATAGAAGTGAAATACAGGGCTTGGTGTTCTCAGAATAATGCTCTCTTAAATCTTCCTGGCACTAACAGCATAAGTACTTACTATAAAAGTCCCAGTCACTGCCCACAGCAGTCCAGCAAGAAAATTGCTTATTGCATATAGCCTTTGTGTATATTCCTTGCCATGACAGACAGGAACAAGAACGAAAGGGAGTTTCAACTATATCACATTATGGCAGATATTGATAGAGCAGAATACACATACATATTTGGGGTGATGAAGAAAAAAAAATGCCTCAGCAGTTTTAGAAGGAAATCTACCCTCAGTCAGACAAGCACAGGGAGAACAGGAGTCCCCAGAGGTTTCAAGGCCTGAGAAGAGATGGATAGCTTGAAGAGAAAAGTGAAGTGACATAAGAAATCAAAGAATATTTTACCCGCAGAAAGAAAATCAATGAAAATGATGAACTGCTATTCAAAGGAAATAAACTGATTATTCCAGTTTCCACAAGAAGGGAGGTGCTGCAGGTAATCCATCAGGATGAGCAGCATGTTGGAAGGCAAGGGAGGAAGCATAGATGTGATCATCTATCTTATTCTAGTCCAAAACAAGTATTGGTTTGATGTTGGAAACAACTTAAAATTAATTGCTTTTGTGTAATAAAGCTCATTGGCATGTCTGTATTTTCTATTTTTTCCTGTTTTTCTTTTATACTTCATAAATGAAATTTTCCAAATATAAAAAACACAAAATTTAAAGAATAAAAATAAAATGAGCCACTCATGCACCTATCAAACAACTTAAGAAATGGAACTTTATCCCTATCTTAGAGCTCCCTGACGTCCCTCCCTGATGGCATTCCCCTTTATCACAACAGCAGATCGCAGCATTCTCCTGATTTCTGAAGTAGTCATTCTTACGTATTTGATTTTCTTTATATCTCTGTCAACTATGAATATATGCACAACATGTCATTCAAGCTGTTCTCTTTTTAATTTTATAAATGGAATCAATGTATTTTTTAACTTGCTATTTTCATCCAACTTTATAGTCTTGAGATCTATATGTGTTATTGTTTTACATTCTACTGCATGATATACCAGAATTTTTCCATTATTGTTGAAAGGAGGTTGGGTTGTTTGCACTGCTGCTATTACAAACAACATCTTCTAATGCAGGGTCCAATGGTACATACATGTTCAAATTTATTACAAAATAATACAGCTTTTTACAGAGACTTTTATTAATTTTGGACCTCACAGCAATTGTATGAATGTTCCCTTTCCATCCTTGACAAAACTGGTATTGTTCCATTTTCTCATTTTGCCAGTCAAGTATTCTCTGCTATGGTTTTGATTTATACCTGCCTGATTAATAATAAGTTGGATATTTCCTCAGTAGCTTATTCAATATTTATATTTTCTCTAGTGTGGACTTCCTGTTCATGACTTTTCTTACTATTTTGGTATGGTGCTTCCCTTTTACTAACAGCACTGAACAAATATTTCAGAGTCTGGATACTAAAACTTGATAAACTATAAGTTACTATGACATTTTTGAGATTGTAACTTACTTTTTTACTCTTTTTCTAATTTCTTTGCATGCACAGACATCATCAGACATTGAGTATTTCCTATACAGTTTGTAATTGGTGGTCTTAGATTAGAAGAAATTAAAAATCCACTGATACCATAACAAAAAGAATATATTCTCCAATGTTAACTTCTAAGTTTTAGATTCTTTTCCGTCACATTAAATTTAAGTGGTGATTTTGCATAACATTGTAAATATAATTAATGGCACTAATTGTACACTTAAAATGATTAAAATGATGAATTTCATGTTATGGATATTTGACCACAAAAATACATTTAAAATCCTATAAAAACATTGAGTCACTACTTGATGCAATCCAGAATTCTTCATTCTTTTTCTAACAACATAAATCAAATTTTCCAAACAAAGAATATTAACAGTTTCTGAAGTGAGTAGGATTTTATCTATTTTCCTTTCTTGGAGGCAGGCTTTAATTTCAGTCAACTTCACTATGGGAATTGGTGAGGAAAAACATGTGGATTTAAATTAATGAGTTTTCCCCTAATCTTTACATAAAACTACTCCAGACTGGAGAAGGTCTCCCATCATAAAATTGATTTCCAAGTATCTCAGCCACAAGTCCAGAACAGATTTTGTTTCTGTTCTATAAAAGGAATGCACATTTTTGACAAATTCACTGTCCGCCATTGTTGAGGCGAGAAGAGCACAGTGTTAATGAAGTGTCCAGCTCAGGTAAGATACATCTGTGATTTCTTTTCTAAACTCATCTTAGTTAATCTGCATTTAACACCATATTACTGATGAGGAACCTAAGGCTCAGAGGTTAAAAAACTTATGCAGTTTCAATTTTTTTCAAAAGAGCAGAAACTTGGACTCAAGCTTGTTTTACTCCAAAACCTGTGCTGCTTCCATTTTCCACCCAGATATCTCAGAAAGACCTATAAAAGTGAGAAGGGGAATGGGCATTTGTTAAATGTGCCAGGTGCTTCAGTAATCTTACTGAATACTCACAGCCACTCTACTAAGAAGCTGGTATTAGTCAACTTAAAGAGATGAGAAAACCAATATTCTATAAATTAGTTATCCAAGTGTAGGTCAATGCCAGGATTTTAATCATTCTTTGTCTGGCTTTAAATCCCACACACTCATTTTCTATAGTCCTGCAAAGCAATTTGGTAAAATAATATATTAAGATATTTATTTTTTCTTTTCCTTCTTATATGGTGTTTGCCTCACCATGAAATCTCCATATAGTCAAACCTTTTTTTCCTCCTGCTTAAAGTGAGGACATTTCTTAAAGGACAGACACTAGACCAGCTGCATTAGCTTCACCTGGGACCTTGTCAGAAATGCAAATTCTTGATCCTCATCTAAGATCTACTGATTCCAAAACTCTGACAGTAGAGCCCAGCAATCTGCGCTCACATTTTTAGATGAGTACAATCAGGACAGAATTGGCCAAGAGTGAAAGATTCAGTGCTCCCAAGTCTCCATTTATCAAACATAGTTTGTCTGTAGCAAAGACCCTAACCAACTAATCCTATATGCTTAGTGACTACGACGTAGAGACATAGTTATCATGTTTTCTAAAACCAAAGGCTGAGGAAACTGTTAGGATAAACTATTTCATTTTCTGATTTGTCAGTTCCCTTATATTTAATGATTAATAGTAAACATATTAAATTATTTATTTAAGGAATCAACTTTACTTTAAAAAGAGTAAAATTTATTCAAATAGAAATTGTTCTGGAAAATGGAGGTGTATAGTCAATGTGATTATAAATCATGTTAATGAAACAATAATTTGGAATAAACTTTGATTTTTACTAAATTTGCTGCAATCATTAAAACCAACACTATAAGAGGAAATCTAGGGGGAAAGAGTGGATGCAGTGTTGTTGTTTAATGACTATAGAATTTCAGTTTGGGAAGAAGAAAAGAGGTCTGGAGATTGGTTGAACATCAATATGAATGTGCATAACACTACTGAATCATGCAATTTAAAAGGTTAAGATGATAAATTTATGTTATGTACATTTTACCACAATTTTTTTAAGTTACCTTTTTCCTGCACTGTTAGTAGGAGTTACGTTTCCCCAACATGCTATAAAGGAAAAGAGGAGAAATGGGGAAACTAAATCCACATTTGTTGGCTGTTCATAATTAGCTATGGTAGGTATTATTGGCCTCTCATTTTTAGATATGCATTTGAAGGCAATAATATTCATAATCTATTAGTCCAATCTAATGTAACTAGTAAGTGTTAGAATTGATATGCAAACACAATTTGGGGAGGATCCACACACTTTCTCTCATGCTAGAGCACTTTTCAAAATATCACACTGAATACAATTCTTTCAGACCAACAAAGGCTTATATTGAGTAGGTGCTCAAAAAGAAAATAATGAATATCACCTAGCTGAGAATTCCATGAACTTCAAATAGCATTGATCTTAGTGACACTAATTAGTTAAAATCTATCAAAAAAGCTTAGATATATAAGCAATCTCCCTTTATTCTCCAGGTTAGTAATTTAATTCAGTTGATCCTAATAAAAATATCCCACATCAAGAGGTGGGAAATGTATCAAACAAATTCAAACCTTCACTTTTGTGCTTGACAAGTGAGATAAGTTTAAAGGAAAGATGAGTCTTCTCAGGAAAGACTGGTTTCATCTCAACATAAGTACATATAACATTGTGGATAAGAGCGTGGCCAACCATGATAACACTTGCAGTGGAAGTAAATGGAGAGGAAAATAGCAGGGAAGACTGTCTATCTTCTGTCTATCTACCTACAAGCATATATATTATATATTATATATTATATGTTATATTATAATATTATATATTATACAATATATATATATACTATTACCATGTTCCCTGTAAAGCTTAGTCAAATCCTGGCCAGAGGGAAGAATGATTGGAGTGATTGCCATCTTTTAATGTTTTCCCAGGGGAGAAAGTGAACAATAGGGTGACTTTGGATTGAGCCAAAACTGCAAGGAAGAAGCTAGTCCTCATCTTGCCTCAGAATGGATCTAAGGACACAGACATGTAACTGATGAAGTAAAGCATTAACTTACTCATGGAACTCAAGATAGCTCTGATGCTCTAATTTCACTGAAACAGTGACTACCACACTTGCACTACACCTGAGTGACCATGGGCTAAGAGATACTGCTCAGTGACATCACTGTTTCTATAATACGGGATATACTCACTGGTTCCCAATTATGATCTTTGCAAATTTTCTCTATTAAACTATGATTAGACTCAAAGTTATTTGAATAATCCAAGTCCACAAACATCTTACTTGACTGGCAAGAGTGGATTCACATCTGGTGAGAGCTGAGTGACTATTACAGTGTGTGATGCATATGAACCTCAAGAACACATGTCCTCAAGCTCATAGGCAAGACTTCCTCAGGAAGGATGACATGGAAGCTGCAATACCCATTTTCTCACATCCTAATGGAAAAAAACTTCTTGATAACAATAAGGTAGAATTGTACGGAACTTTATGGATTATTACAACACCTGCCCTAGCCATAGGGTTGCAAGTGATTTAGGTTTGAAATGGAATATACATACAAACATGCACACACATCTCAAAACTAATTATTAAAACTGTAGATCAAAAATACCATTGATACAAATACATGTGAATTGGATAACACTGAAGTCAATCTAACACTAGTTAAAATTAAAAACCAAAACTAACAGAAATAAGATCACAATTTTAAATAAAAATGACTATAAATTCACAAAATGGCTGTGAAAGTTAACCCAGTCCTCAAATCCACAGTGAATGTGTTCTGGAAAAGTGGGAAAACCATATATTAAGAAACATGTGTGTGGGCATTTATTTAGAAAATGTAGGAAAAATAGAAACTTCTGTATGTGGATTTGTATTGCAGTATGGAGTATCTGAATAATAAATTAGCAATGATAAATGCAATATTTGTCTTAAGATTCCAGCAAGAAATACAACACAATCAGAAGATGATGGAAGAGAGCATGGAAAGATGTAGGAGGGAAAAAATACAGTAAGTACTACAAAGTAGTCAAGGACTGTCAGTAGGAGGAAGCCACTGCCAGACCTGGGCCTGAAGGGGCCGAGGGGGAACAGACACCAGGGCCCACCTGGACCTTAAGTATAAGGGAAGGAACACCCAAAAGGAGTTTCAGATATTGGTAAAGAAAAGGAACAGACACAGAGTAAGTAAAAACTGCAGCCTGGCAGGGAGGCAGTCAGGGAGAAATACCTTGACTTCTCCATCCTCCCTCTCTCCTACCTTGACTGGTGCTTCCCACTGGCAGCTGAGAGTCAGAGGGCAAAGGAAGGTTGTTGAAGCAGTCCTCAGGCACAAAGAGGGGTGGAGAAAGGCAGATTATGAATCTAGAGGGGCAAAAGGAGAATGCTCAGCACAAATTTATATAGTGCATTTAGGTTTTCAGAAACCAAACAAATCCATTTAACTCAAACAGCCTTGAAAAATAAGTAGAGATAAATAAATTTGGAGTTCAAGATTTTCAGTTTCTCAACACTGCACATTTGATGTGTAATACAGCCACTAATTAAACTGTCTTTTAATTTCATATCCAGTTTTTTCAAGCTACTTGGACAAATCTAGATGTAAGAAAACCTAAGTATGCTTTAGAACTCTTTTCTCTTCTTGCATACTGGGTCTTAAAAACATTAATGTAGAACTGAAGTATGTAATGGAGTATCAGTTCAAATAAACCTTCATCGTGTCTGTTTTTCATCATGTGTCCATTTTTTCAATGGCCTAGAAGTATAGAGATACTGTAAGCTCTGTGTCAATCTTTTGACAGACCCATTCATGAAGCACATGTTGAAGTCTATGGTAAAGAATACAGCATGAAATCTAAGACCCTAAGACTCTTCCACAAAAAATAAGTGGAGCTGCTCTGGAATGGTAATATCCACAGTTTGTGTGCTAATGAGAAGTAACTGAAGAAATTTACAGATCTCAGAACCAGAAAGTAAGCCCTCTATTTGTGTATAATGAGAATTCTGGCTATTCTGCTGCAGAAACTTGTACTCTCACAAAGTTCAAAAAATCTCTTGGATTCAAAAGAAGTCACCCTGCCTAAAGATAGAAGGCAAAATCAGTAGATTACTGTGAATCAAAACAGTAGGCCCAGCTAAAGTAGGCTGAGCTATATATGTTTCAGAATAGCATTAGGAGGAAGAAATGGTACTCCCAGAAAGATAACAGAGTTCAGATAAAACAAACACTTCAAAAAAGTTCTGATTTGTTTTTATACAGCATGGTGTGTGTGATGCATACTGTTTTGAGGTGTGCATCTGAGTCACAAAGTGTGAAGGGTTTGAGACTCATCAAGGCTCATCAACAAAGTGAGAGAGCTTGGATTATAAATCAAGGCTAGTTCATAAATAATGGGAAATAAGAATTATCTACCTCCTCGTGTATTCTAGAAGTGAACCCTAGAGTAAATCTTTTTGGGGACAGTTCTGTAGGCATTTTGCAACCTTGGAAACACTGAGTAGCATATACATTGCATTAACTGAGGCAGAGTTAAAAAAAAAACAAAAAAACACTATTTTTTAACTGTATAAACTGCATGCCATAAAGGTGCTGTATCATTCATATGATCTGTAATAAATCTTCTGTATTCTTTCCTCACAATAATTTATCTGAAATGGAAGCCAACACCTTCCAGGTTACAAAGCCTAGCTATTGAATTAATTCATGAGCTGGACTGAAAAAATGGGCCATTCTTCACCACCAGGATCATGAATATTTTATTGTCTGAATAAAGTTAAAGCAACTCAACTTTGTGGAGATGCCACTAGGAGAAAAGCAGAGAATTAAATGCTATAGTGGACACTTTGTTTTATTTTAACACAGTTGAGATAATAACTAAAAACTGAACTGATTGTTGCAGGGCCAACAAAAACTAATTTGAACAACCATTAAGGTTAATTCATGAAAAAAATGGAGAATTACCATCCTGTCATGGTTTTGGCCTTCCTAAGGAGAAACGGAAACTTCCTAAGCACAGTAGTAAGAGTTGTGTGATTTCATTATCAGTTGAAGCTTGGCATCTGCACCAATAAACCCAACCCAGAATTCCATCAACTCAATAACAAAAATATGCTTAAAACAATTTTCCAAAATAGGGTTAGACTTCCTTTATGTAAAGGACTATGTGAAGAGATATGTGAATATATGAAGAAATATGTCAATAATGCCAGACAAAACAATCAACTTTTTGAAACTTTGGGTTGCTGTCAATCATAGCGATCTAACCGCAAAAAAAAAAAAAATTGAATAGTAGCTGACATAATTTTAATCTGCTCTCCAACAACTTTGTCAGGTTATTTTTACCAAAGTCATGAAAAAGGAAAACAAACATCCACAGAACACTGATGAGAAAGATATATGTGTGAAAATCTGTCCAATATTTTAACAAACTATTGCTTACATCATTGTTTTCCTTGGTCAATAGAACAAATGGGGAATTATATTTAGCCCACTCTGAACCCAGAGGCAGATGCTCCTCATTTCCAACAAACAGTATCAACGAATCTTCAGCACCACCACCAGAAACTCAGATTAAATTAATCCTCAATTCAACAGTTCTCAACATTGACTACATATTAGAATTATGTAGTGGAATTTTAATGAAAATACCTGAGGTGGGAACTGACCATTGACTTTTTTTAAATCTCTCTGCATGATTACAATGTCTGAGGACTATTGGTATCCCATGCAAAGACGTTGGAATGAGAACACAAGTTTATCTGCAATACTTCGATGGCTTGAAAATCATTACTGGTAATTGTGTTTCTTACTTTATTTCATCACTAGTATAAATAATGCCCTTCTTAGACTTGTATTTGGTGAGAATTTTTTAGCTAAAATGAACATGAAATAAGAACTTTCCCATGTTGAGATATCTTAAAGTAAATGTCTATTGTGTGAACTTAAGCAAACTAATTATCACTTATTTACACATTTGTAAAGAGGGGATGATTGCATTTGCTTTCTAGGGTTATCATGAAACAAAGTGGGTTAATACATCAGAAAGAACCTATAAAATGTTTGCATATAACAGACATTCATTGCATAGTAGTTATAAACAAATAATTATAAATTATCTGAAATATGCTATTGTACTCATAATTGCAATAAGTTAAGAGGCTTAACTGTTCATAACTTTTTACCTAAAATTTATGCAACAAATATTTCACAAGCACTTACCTTGGCTAGGCACTGTTCTGTATGCTGATATACAGAAAAACAAACTAAAATCCTGCTTTATTAAATTTAGCTTTCAGGGAGATATTGACAACATATTATATAAAATATTGATAAAAGCCAAGGATAAATTTCAAAAAATAAGGTGGGGAAGCATTCACATTAGATAGGATAAAAAGGGAAGTTCTCTTTGAGAACTCAGTTACATTTGAGTAAAGACCTGAGGGAAGTGAAGAAACTAACCTTATAGATAACTGAGGCAAAGACATTTTAGGGCAGGGTAACATTAAGACTATGCCTGGGGTATTTAGGTAACAGCAAGGGGGCTATTGTGGTGGAATTCAAATCAAGTAAAGGGGAAAGTAATAGGAGATAAGATCAGAGAGGTAATGTGGACACAGAAATGAGGTGACCCTATAAGGCCTTATAGATTGTGATTCTGCCCCTTCCAGGTAAATTTCTATTTCCTGCCCCACCGTGTTTCAATGCAGCCATTAAAAAAGTCATGCATAAGGAGTTGTGATCAAAATGTGATGTGCAATTCTTATGTACCAGAGCACATAACCACCTCAGCACAGTGAAAACCGTATTTGAGATGATGACTGCTCCATCAGTCTACGCCCCTGGATGCTTATGAAAGGCAAAACTCACTGTCTCCAAAATGAAAACGTAGCAGAAGGCAGAAAGGAGCTTTGGTTGTTTAACTTATTAAGATTCTTAGTTGTTTGTTTGTTACTACATATATAATATCCTGACTCATACATAGCTCATAAGGACTTCTGAATTCATCCTGAGTAAAATGGGAAACTAGTAGAGATTTTTAAGACAAGTGTGAAGTGATTTGACTTATTTTAGACAAGATCACTCCGCCTTTGTTGAGAGTAAGATGCAAGCCTTGGGAAAGGGCAAAAGCTCTTGATAAAAAGGAATACTACTGAGAATGTGCATTCTCGGGTGAGGTGGGGAGGTACAGACATCTCTTTAATCAAAACAGAGATGAAGTGTGTCACCTTTCTAGCCTTAGTAACCACAGTATTTCTATCAGTTCACTTGATTCTCTTTGGCCTCTAATCTTTGTCATGCTCTTTTCTCAGTTTTTTCTTCCATTCAATTGCCTATGCTTTAACTCTTACATAAACATTAGCTATAACTAAAAATAAGTGATGGATTTAAAAATGCAATACTTATATTCAGGATATAGTACATGATAGGTAATAGAGATTTAAACAGATACAAAGGTTTTCCATGCCCTTGAAGACTCTCAGTCTAGTTGGAGCCTCAAGAGAAATATGACTATGCATATAATAGTAAATGTGCCAATGGTTTTAAAAAATATATGTGTTAGAGGAGTTTAGAAAAGTGGTAAATCAATTAATTAGTGTTAAGTTCATAAAGCAGCTACAATATAGCTTTAGGGGGAGATAAGACTGTCATGAGTGAAGAGATAGGAAGGCATTTTAATCAAAAAATAAATGCATAAATATCATTGAGGAAGTGGTATCTTAAGGCAATCATTTTTAGATCAAATGTGTAGACCATTCCTGAAGGAATATAAGATTAAAAAGAAAATAAAGAATAAAAGAAAGTATTTTGGAGAAGTAAGAAGACAGCAAATTATAAAGGGCCTTGAATAACAGAATGGAGAAAATACGATAGACAAAGATAAGTTTTTTGGTATTACTACAGATTTAACATGACCAAAGGGTGCTTACAATTTTAATATGCAAAGATGAAATGGGTAATCTAAAATCATGATTGTGACAAGATGCGATTCAATTATATATTATCTATCTATATATAAAATATATATATGACGTATATTATATATATGATATATATTATATATATATGAAATTTTGTTCCTATGTTGAAAAACACCAGTTTAACCATTTCATTATATGCTATTTCATCTCAAATATAAATGCAGAAATTATAGTGAATGCCTAAATTATTAAAGAAGATTAAATAAATTATATATTTGTTAGCCAGGGAGAAAATAATTTACTTTTTAAAAAGCCTCACAAATAATGCTTAAAGAACTTTACATTATTCATTTTGCTAAAAATATTCCTGTATAAGAGTTTCTGAATATTTACTAATACACCACTGCCTTCAAGCAAATTTCTAAGGTCTTAGAACAAATCTTATCATTTCCTTTGGCATAATGTTCAGTTATAAGTCCAGTCTTCTGTAAAGGTCACAAGGATTCTAGGGGGAAAAGGATAGATTTGATCTAATAAACAATTATTCAAAGGAAAATTAAATTAGAGGATATTCTAGAAAGGAACTGATATGACTTAGCAATACACAAAAGGATATGGATAAAAAGGTTTCATGTGTCCTTTGGGATCAGTTACATTGCCATTCTGAAATATAAAATATTATAATTGTGTTAGCACAGTCATGAATGACAGACAATATAGAATATTGAGAATATTGTGATTCTCACAAGCATTCATGTTTCAGCCTGATCAAAGATGCTGTCTGAATTTTTTAATTGTTTATATTTGAAGGTGTTTCATCCTAATGAAAAAGTAAGGGATTTAATTCCTTTTAGGCATTAAAAATATCTAGTTATGAATGATAAAATTTTAAGACTCAAGACAGAAAATTTTGCACCAAATAAAACCTCTTGAAAGATGGGTGATGGCAGTTTCATATGTAAGGTCTTTAAAATATGGTTGTTTTACAATAAAAAATAAATAATGTTGTTCTGAGAATTCAGAATTTGTATTTTTGGATGCAAGTTCCACTGGGCAAACATTATTTAGGGAAAAAAAAACACTGGCATTGAAAAACAGAGGAGAAAAATTAAAAGATAAAATGTATTTATCATTGGTGGCTTGATGATAGAATGGTTACAGTATCTGATTCCTAAAAGAAGGTTAGAGGAGGTAGAAAGGAAGGACCAGTAAGGTGGAAGTGAGGTGGGGAATACAGAACATGGTCCAGCTGATCATTAGAGAGGAAGTCTACTTTTACACCAACAGTTCAGAATAATAACATCTCTGCACCACACATAAAATGGCTCAAACAAACTATTGAGTACCTTGATTTGTGAATGTTACTTTGTCAATACTGAAAGCTGGCACTTGGCCTACAATGTCAGAGTGGGTGTTTCCTGTGTATAGTTCACTGACCTCTACTATTTTACACTCAAATAATCCAAGCCCTCAGACTGGTGATTTTTTTTCTAATATAAATTCTTACTTTAGGGCAGTCTGCCTTCCTGTATCATATACAATCTAGTGACTTTTCTTTATGTTTCTGGGTGGTTGCATCCAATCTACAATAAAATGCAATAAGGTACTATGTGGATGACTGAAAGCATTCATCAATCCCCTGAATATTTTCTATGATACACATTCTATTTAGGTCTTGCACAACTATGATTTTCTCTTTCCTCATGTGTGTCCAAGGGACCATTGTTCAAATTTCCTTCTATCTTCTATATTCAACCATACGTTTTATATTAAGCACAGAATAGCCAACACAATTTATCTTTTTTTAAAAATACAGCTTTGTGTGTTTGCTTCATTTTCCCCTGTTCTTTTACTATATCAGATAAACTAGAGGCCATATATGTCTACAAGTATATTTTCAGTTGTAAAACCTACATTCTGGAATTGGTAAAGCTAGTTTTGAACCAGGTGTGTTTCATTGAAAGTCAAATGTAAGCAGTTTTTTTCTGTAAAGGACCCTATGTTAGACACTTAAAGGTTTTCAGGCCACATAGGTCTCTGTCTAATATTCTTCTTTGTTTCCTTTAACAACACTTTAAAATGAAACAAATATTCTAGTACACAGCCATTACAAAAGTAGATAGTGGGTTGGATGTTGCCTATAAGCAGAAATTTGACAACTCCTGTTTCATGTTGTTGAAACTCACTTAAATTTCTTCATCTATGAGACTGAGAAATGAATAAAATACATCAGAAGATTAGACCCCAGTAAGAGCTTAAAAAGCATTGTCTATTACTGATGGCAACTGTACTGACAGAATGTCTAAAAGTAATAGAGACAGCAAAGAATAATGCATGTACTGCCATTTGAAGGGTTTGAATGCTGGTAGACACACTTATAATAGATATTCTGAGAAAGGATTAGAAGCACTAGAAGGAAATGCATGTCAAAAGTACTTCATATCCACTAGGGTTGCTATAGACAAAAAGATTATAATCAATAGTAGTAACTGATAAGAACAAATGTGATTAAGATGAAGATAAACTATAAAGAGAAGAGCAAATTAAATCCAAGTAACCAGAAGAAAGAAAATGATAAAGATTAGAATTTTTAAAAAATCAATGAAATAAATAAGAAAAATACTTAAGAAATTAAATGAAAAGCTGATTGAGAGTATCAATAAAGTAATAATGTCTAACTACAATGATCAAGAAATAAAGACATAAATTATAAATACCAGTAATGAAAGAGGTAACACCACTGGAGATTCTATTGATATTCAGAGGATAATAACAGGATATTAAACAACTTCATGACAATAATTTTAACACCATAGATGAAATGACAAATGCATTGAAATACAAAAACTATCAAAGCTCACCAAAGAAGAAGTGGATTAACTGAATATTTCTATGTCTATTTTAAAAATCTGAATTGGTACCTAAAACCACACAAAGAATATTCCAGGCCTACATGGCTTCACTAGTGAATTCTTGGAAACATTAAGGAAAAAATAATAACAATTGTATACAAATTCTTGCTGAATACATAAGAGAATGGAGTAATTGCAAATGTATTCAATGGGGCAAAAGTTATCCTAATAGCAAAAGCAGACACATATACAAGAAAATTACAGAACAATATTCATGAAGAAAGAAGCAAATATTCTAAAAAAAAATTAGCAAACAGAAATGAGCAATATTAACTTGCAAATCACCATATGAAATTAAAAAAGAAAAATGCAACCTTTTCAAAAATGGAGGAAAAAATGTGGAACATAAGCTAAAAAATGTGGAACAGTAACATACATTACTGATGAAAAAAATTCAAGAAACAGTGAGTAAAAAGGAACTAAGTTAACCCAATAAAAGACAAACATGAAAAATACAGATCTAATAATGTCCTTAATGGAGAAAACTGAATCACTTTAAGATCAGGAACATAACAATGATGTTCCTTTTCTTCACTCCTATGCAGCATCATGCTGAGCATTCTAGCCATTGCAACAAGGCAAGAAAAAAAAATAAAAAGCATGTAATTGTTAAGGAAGAATTAAGACTGTCTTTGTTAGCAGACAATATGACTGTCTATATATCTATATAGAAAATCCAATGGAATCTACAAAAAAGCCCTTAGAATTAATCAATAAATGTTACAAATTCAATTATATTTCTGTTACAGCAATGAATAATTGGAACAGACTTTTAAAAATACCATTTCCATTATTATACAAATATAAAGTATTTAGGAATAAATCTTCCAAATATAAAAATAAAATAAAAAATAGTTTAGAAAAAATTTTAAAGATCTAAACAAATGTGTTAATATCATGTAATCACAGATTGAAAGACTTAGTACTTTTTAGATGTCAATTCTTGCTAACCTGATTTATAGCTTCAATATAACCTCAATCAAAATACCGGTAATTTTTTACACTTCTTTAATGCTTACTATAAAATTCATAAAATTTATATGTAAATAAAATATCTAGAATAGCCAAAACAACTTAGAAAACAGAATTAATTGAGAAGACTTCAACTGATTTCAGGATTTATTTTAAAGCTACAAAATTCAAAATAATGTGGATGCTATCAAGACAGACAAATAGAAGAATGGAACATAATAAAGTCTAGAAATAGACTCATACATATGGTCAATTGGTTTCTGTCAAAATATAAAAAACAAAGTGTTGAAATGTTCATCTCTTCAACAAGTGTCACTGGAACAACTTGATATCTACTATGTAAAATAATAGCTTTGATCTGTAACTCACAAAATACAGAAAATTACTTCAAAATAGATCATAGAACAAAATGTAATATCTAAATTTTTAAACAATTCTAGAAGAAAACAGGAGAAAATCTTTGTGACCTTGACTTACTCAAAGATTTCTTAAATATGATTCCAAAACCATGCTTCATTAAAAAAAGATAAACTAGATGTCAGAAAATTTGATTTCTACTCTTTCAAAGATACTATTAAAATAATGAAAACACAGGCAGCGAAAATATCTGTGAATCATATATATGACAAAAGATTACATCAAGAGTATCTAAAGACTTTTCAAAACTAATTAATAAGAAAACAAACACCTTAATCTTAAAAATTAGGCACATAAAGGCCAGAAGTGAGTGGCATGATATATTTAATGCAATGAAGAAGAAGGACCTCAAACCGAGAACCCTCTACACAGCAAGGTTATCATTTAAATTAGAAGAAGGGATTAAACAATTTTCACATAAACAAAAGCAGAGAGAATTTACCTCCCACAAACTACCTCTACAGTGCATTTTGGAGGGACAGCTATAGACAGAAGTATTCCTAAGGCTAAATAGATGTCACCAGGGGAAATAAAATCACAGCAAAGGAGAAATATTAATTACTAAGCAAATGCAAAATCAAATCAACTACCCCAAAGTCAATCAAGGGATAGACAAAGAGAACAGAATATGATATCTAACATATAAAGAATGGAGGAGGAAGAAAAAGGAGGAAAAAAAAGAACCTTTAGGTTGTGTTTATAATAGCATACAAAGTGACTTAAATTAGATTGTTAGATAGTAAGGGAATTAACCTTGAACCTTCGGTAACCACGCATCTAAAGCCAGCAATGGCAATAAGTACACACCTATCGACAGTCACCCTAAATGTAAATGATCTGAATGCACCAATCCAAAGACATTAAGTTACTGAATGGATATAAAAACAGGACCCATCCATATGCTGCCTACAAGAGACTCACTTCATACCCAAAGATATACACAGAATGAAAGTAAAGGGATGGAAAAAGATATTTCATGCAACTAATAGGGAGAAAAAAGCAGGAGTTGCAGTACTTATATCAGACAAATTAAACTTCAAAACAAAGAAAGTAACAAGGGAAAAAGAAGGACATTACATAATGATAAGGTGGTCAGTCCAACAAGAGGATATAACTATTATAAATATCTATGCACCCAACACACTACCACCTATATATGTAAAACAAATACTAACAGAATTAAAGGGGGAAATAGAATGCAATGCATTCATTTTAGGAGACTTCAACACACCACTAACTCCAAAGGACAGATCAAATAGACAGAAAATAAGGAAAGGGACAGGGGCACTGAACAACATATTAAAACAGGTGGACCTAATGGACACCTACAGAACACTTCATCTGAAAGCAACAGGATACACATTCTTCTCAAGTGCACATGGAACATTTTCAAGAAATGATCATATACTACACCACAAAAAGAACCTCAGTAAATTCAAAAAGATTGAAATTGTACCAACCAGCTTCTCAGATCACAAAGGTGTGAAACTAGAATAAATTACTCAAAGAACATGAAAAAGCCCACAAACACATGGAGGCTTAATAACATGCTCCTAAGTAATCAATGGATTAATGACCAAATAAAAACAGAGATCAAGCAATATATGGAGACAAATGACAACAATAATTCAACATCGCAAAATCTGTGGGATGCAGCGAAGGCTGTGCTAAGAGGGAAGTATATTGCAATACACGCCTACCTCAGGAAAGAAGAGCAATTCCATATGAACAATCTAAACTCACAATTAATGAAACTAGAAAAGGAAGAACAAATGATGCCCAAAGTCAGTAGAAGGAGGGACATAATAAAGATTAGAGCAGAAATAAATAAAATCGAGAAGAATAAGAAATAGGAAGAATCAATGAAAGCAGGAGCTGTTTCCACGAGAAAATAAACAAAACAGATAAGCCCCTCACCAGACTTATCAAGAAAAAAAGAGTCTACACACATAAACAGAATCAGAAATGAGAAAGGAAAAATCACTACAGACACCACAGAAATACAAAGAATTATGAGAGAATACTGTGAAAAACTGTATGGTAACCAATTGGATAACCTACAAGAAATGGACAACTTTCTAGAAAAATACAACCTTCCAAGGATAACCCAGGTAGAAACAGAAAATCTGAATAGACCAATTACCAGCAACAAAATTGAATTGGTAATAAAAAAACAACCGAAGAACAAAATCCTGGACCAGATGGTTTCACTGTTGAATTTTATCAAACATTTAGTGAAGACCTAATACCCATCCTCATTAAAGTTTTCCAAAAGTAGAAGAGGAGGGAATACTCCCAAACTCATTCTACAAGGCCAACATCACTCTAACACCAAAACAAGGCAAAGACACCACAAAAAAAGAAAATTACAGACCGATATCCCTGATGAACATAGATGCAAAAATACTCAACAAAATATTAGCAAACCAAATTCAAAAATACATCAAAAAGATCATCCATCATGATCAAGTGGGATTAATCTCAGGGATGCAAGAATGGTACAACATTCAAAAATCCATCAACATCATCCACCACATCAACAAAAAGAAAGACAAAAACCACATGATTATCTCCACAGATGATGAAAAAGCATTCTACAAAATTTAACATCTATTCATGATAAACCCTGAACAAAATGGGTATAGAGGGCAAGTACCCAAAATAATAAAGGCCATACATGACAAACCCACAGCCAACATGAGACATAACAGCGAGAAGCTGAAAGCTTTTCCTTTAAGATCAGGAACAAGACAAGGATGCCCACTCTCCCTACTTTTATTCAACATAGTCTTGGAGGTTCTAGCCATGGATCAGACAACAAAAAGAAATAAAAGGCATCCAGACTGGTAAGGAAGAAGTCAAACTGTTCCTGTTTGCAGATGACATGATATTGTACATAAAAAACCCTAAAGAATCCACTCCAAAACTACTAGATCTAGTATCTGAATTCAGCAAAGTTGCAGGATACAAAATTAATACACTGAAATCTGTTGCATTCCTCTACACTAACGATGAACTAGCCAAAAAAGAAATCAGGAAAACAATTCCATTCACAATTGCATTAAAAAGAATAAAATACCTAGGAAAAACTTAACCAAGGAAATGAAAGACCTATACTCTGAAAACTACAAGACACTCATGAGAGAAATTAAAGAAGATACCAATAAATGGAAACACATCCTGTGCTCATGGATAGGAAGAATTAATATTGTCAAAATGCCATCCTGCCTAAAGCAATCTACAGATTCAATGCAATTCCTATCAAAATTCCAACAGCATTCTTCAATGGACTAGAGCAAATAGTTCTAAAATTCATATGGAACCACAAAAGACCCCAAATAGCCAAAGCAATCCTGAGAAGAATAAAGGTGGGGGGGGGGGGGAATTACACTCCCTGACTTTAAGCTCTACTAAAAAGCTACAGTAATCAAGACAATTTGGTACTGGCACAAGAACAGACCCACAGACCATTGGAACAGAATAGAGAGCCCAGATATAAACCCAAGCATATATGGTCAACTAATATACAATAAAGGTGCCATGGATAGACAATGGGCAAATGACAGCTTCTTCAACCACTAGTGTTGGCAAAATTGGAAAGCTACATGTAAGAGAATGAAACCAGATTATTGTCTAACCCCATACACAAAAGTAAACTAAAAATGGATCAAAGACCTGAATGCAAGTCATGAAACCATAAAACTCTTAGAAAAAAACATAGGCAAAAATACCTTGGACATAAACATGAGCAACTTCTTCATGAACATACCTCCCCAGGCAAGGGAATCAAAAGCAAAAATGAACAAGTGGGACTATATATACTAAAAAGCTCTGTACAGCAAACAACATCATCAATAGATCAAAAAGACATCCTACAGTATGGGAGAATATTTTCATAAATGACATATCTGATAAAGGGTTGACATCCAAATTTTATAAAGAGTTCATAACAAACAAAAAACAGATAATCCAATTAAAAATAGGGCAGAGGAGCTGAACAGACACTTCTCCTAAGAAGAAATTCAGATGGCCAACAGGCACATGAAAAGATGCTCCACATCGCTAATCATCAGAGAAATGCAAATTAAAACCACAATGAGATATCACCTCACACCAGTTAGAATGACCATTATCCAAAGGACCAACAACAGCAAATGTTGGCGAGGATGTGGAGAAAGGGGAACCCTCCTACACTGCTGGTGGGAATGCAAATTAGTTCAACCATTGTGGAAAGCAGTATGAAGGTTCCTCAAAAAACTCAAAATAGAAATACCATTTGACCCAGGAATTCCACTCCTAGGAATTTACCCTAAGAATGCAGCAGCCCAGTTTGAAAAAGACAGATGCACCCCTATGTTTATTGCAGCACTATTTACAATAGCCAAGAAATGGAAGCAACCTAAGTGTCCATCAGTAGATGAATGGATAAAGAAGAGGTGGTACATATACACAATGGAATATTATTCAGCCATAAGAAGAAAACAAATCCTACCATTTGCAACAACATGGATGGAGCTAGAGGGTATTATGCTCAGTAAAATAAGCCAGGCAGAGAAAGACAAGTATCAAATGATTTCACTCATCTGTGGAGTATAAGAACAAAGAAAAAACTGAAGGAACAAAACAGCAGCAGACTCACAGAACCCAAGAATGGACTAACAGTTACCAAAGGGAAAGGGACTGGGGAGGATGAGTGGCTAGGGAGGGATAAGGGGGAATAAGGGGCATTATGATTAGCACGTATAATGTAGGGGGGACACAGGAAGGCAGTATAGCACAGAGAAGACCAGTAGTGATTCTATAGCATCTTACTATGCTGATAGACAGTGACTATAATGGTGTATGTGGTGGGGACTTGATAATAGGGGGAGTCTAGTAACCATAATATTGTTCATGTAATTGTATATTAATGATAGCAAAATCTAAAAAAATGAAAAAAATATTAGGCACAAATGGCATTTTAGTCTAGAAATTAGCCATCTAAATGGACTGTCGGATTAATTTTAGAGCTGAATTTTAAAACTCATATGAGTGTTAAAACTACTTTTTGTACCTACCTTACACCTGTTCCTAATGCTTTGGCTTTTCTCCCCCCATACACATCCTTCTAAAACCTGTGCCAGGATAGACAGAAATCAGAGCTTAACAATAAAGTTTTATGACATGTTCATTTACTGTATTATATCTGTATATATATTTAGATACATATGTTGTCATATTTATTTATATTTTCTCTCAATATATTATATTTAGGCTCATCAGACTGAGAGAAAAGATAATACTTATATGCTTATTATTTGGAATATGAACATCAGACTAATCAGAAAATAAACATTAAAATTATAATTTGTAGGAATTTTACTTGAGATAAGCACATTTCAAGTGGAAAATTGATAGATGGGGTTGAGAATATACAGGGAATGATAACCTGATAGAAGATGATTACTTTGTAAAAGGCTAATATTTTTTCTACATTTTAGTGGGTATATTCTCAGATATGCAGGGGCAAATTATGAAAATAATTCAATTATTCTTTCTCCTAAAGACTACAGATTACTCACTGAAAAAAAATGTGTGTCTGTGTGTGTGTGTATGTGTTTATACACATAATCTACTTCTTCTTCACTTTTTCTTTAGCAAAAGTTTTTTTTTTCTTTAGTAAAAATATAATGTTAACCAAAAGTAACTTTTTGGAGCAAAGTAGATCTAGGTTCATATTCAAGTGTTAATAACCTTTTTTAATGAGGAGAAAATTTCTCCACCTGTAAAGGTCTTCTTCAAATGTAGCATGGAGATTTTAATTCCTAACTGTTCATGAAAACTAAACCAGTTAGCATATGGAAAGCATCTAACATTGTCTAATGCTCAATACATGTCAATTATATCCCTACTTCTACTCCCTGCTAACTTTATTGTTGATGCCTATATTATATGTAATCAAAAACAATATAAAAGAAATGCATACATAGTAATATTTATTTTAAAAAGTTTTCTAAGTGTTCCTTCACCTTGTTAATCAGTCAATAATTTTCAGGTGAGATATTAAAGAAACCTAATACTATTTCCACAGTATTTGACTCCTTGAGTATATATTGTAAAAATAGGCACCTGATTCACCTTCAAAGAGTTTATGGTAAAAGTGAAAAAAAAAAAAGAGGGTGTTTTTTATTCATCCAATTATTTGAAAAAATAGAAGAGCATTTTTTTCTAAGTAATGGATCTAAATTATTTTTAACATATAATAAATGTGAACACTATTAATTAAAAATAATTTACTTCTAGTCTACCAACAGGTTTTGCTGATGTCATCCTCTTCATCTGAGCTGATATTTCAACTCAATGAAGCAAATTAAAAAAAAAAAGTGGAGGAGCTGGAGAGAGCATGTGTGAGCAATGAACATGAAATAAAATAACCAGGTTTTGAGTGGAAAGAATTTGGAAAGAAAAGGTCAAGGAAAGGAAGAGAAATCAGCATTTCCGTGTTCTCAGGGCCACATCTGTGATGTGACAGATAGAGGGCAATGGAGGGAGGGAGAGAGGGATGATGGAGAAGAAGGAAGGAAGGGAGGAGGGAACAATAAAGGAAGGAGAGAGGGAAGGAGAGAGAGAGGGAGAGAAAGAAAAAGGTCCTTTGTGTTATTCTTCATATATCACCCTAAACCTCATATCATGTGATATAAGTATTTGTAATTTTTTGAGTCATTACACAAATTACTCAAACTAGGCAATATTTAGTCCACATATCCAGAATAAAAAAAGTTGCTTTAGAAACAGCTCTGGAAGATGATTATTTCTCTTTTTCCTCTCTGTTTACTAACAAGCATGGATTAGCACACTACACAGTACAGCCTACTTCCAGCTCACTCTGAAGCACTGTAAGCCAGTAACAAGTTACTGACAGAATAGCAATTACAGCCCACACAATTCATTACCAGAGTTCTTTTGTTTTGTAGCATAAAGGAAAAAAAATCTACAAATTGATACCCAGTCCTGTATCGCTAAAGCTGTAAATTCTGTAGAATTATGGACCAAACTAGCATTTGGTGCTACTACTTGAGGGCTCTGTTTATTTGTTTGCTGCTCTATTTTGACTAAGGGAATAAGGATTCTTCCCAAGAACAGCTTGCCTGCTTCCCCCTAAAGCTTACTTTATTCTTTGAAGCCACAGACTTATTTTTGTTTGGTCATGTTTTAAAAACCATGTCAAATCTGACTTTAAATTTGGAACTGAACATGAATTTTCAGGCCTTTTTTCTTTCTCTTTACTCTTGGTGAAATAAATTGTTCTCTAAGAAAAATACAAATATAAGAGGCTTTCCCAATATCTAATTTTAAAAACATTTAAATAAATCAATACCACAAAAATTTTCTTTCCCTTACAATATATCTTTTAAGAAATCTGTAGAAGAAAATGTCTTACATTCTTACCTAAAACAAAATCTGTCAAGAAACATCCTCAGCTGCTTAATATAGTGCATTTACTCCACTCTCCAGGTATCCAATAGCTCTTTTTGCCCTACTATAAATCATCTGTTAAGGATGGTTGACTACCTACTCCAGATTAGGGAACCTTGGCAGCTGTGAGACTAGGAAGCCTAGAACAACCTATTACTTTGAGTAAAGTTTCTGAAATCCTAGAAAGAGAACATGGATAAAAATCAATGGTCCCTACACTATGTTTTGATGTTTCAAAAGAATGGAAAAAATGCTTTAATCTAGTATGCTTCTCTTAGGAGTTCTTAATAAATTTAAACATGATGCAAAGCCAGCAGAACAGCATTTTGAGAAATATTTCTTCATGCAGTGAAAATAAGGAATCTTGATAAAGTTCATCTACACTCTATTTCTTTTTAGGTTGTATAGAAAAAGATAGAGTGGATTATATTAATGGCATTTTCCTTGTTGCATGAGAAAGCCTTGCCACCTTATTGCCCCAAATTGTTTGCTGAAAAAGAAATCACACTGACTGTATTTCTGTATTATACTTACATGCCTTTATTTCTATTTCATTAATTTCATCTTATTTTTGTTTAAAAAGATAGGAAAACATTTCTCTATAGAAGAAAAGTCACTGTGTGCAGTTGGGTGGTGGTGGTGAGGGTGATAAAAACTTCAAAAGGCATTTAACTAGCCCTCCCTGCCTATTATTCTATGCTTTATTATGGACAGTAAATGAACCCTAATCTTATTTGAGATTTAAATCAGATAATTCATGAAAAACCCTGAGTATAATCTCTGGCACACAATAACTATTCATTATCATTAAATGGTAACTACTTATTATTGCTATTATTGTGGCTAATTTGTATTTGTTGGTGTTTTTATTATTTCAGTTACAAAATTGCTCTCGGGTAAAGTAAAATATGTAGACAACACCTAATATTCACTAAAAGTATCAACATAGTAGTATAACAGGGTATTACATTAGGAAAAAAGCAATCAAGAGCAGTTGGTGCAATTCTGTTATTTTATACCTAAGGCACCTAAGAGCCAGCGTGATACATACAGTGTATCGACTAACATCCCTCACACCTAGTTCCAAACAGTGACACTACATGGAAGGAGGGTGCACATGTTTGCTTTATTCCACCTAAGGCTGCAGAATCCTAGGAGTCTAAAATCCTCACTGGCTCTCCAGATAGAGAATACCCACTTTTCTGAGAACTCCAGTTTAAGGGAGTACCAACAAATGTGTTTTCCTCATGTACACGTGGTAATAATACCAACAGCAAAAACACCTGGTTCTACTTCATTCTGCATTCTCCAAAGTGGCTACACTTAACAAGTGTGAGAATATCATCTGCTGCCATAGATAGTCTACAGGAAAGGAGACAGGAGAATCAGAGCAATTACAGTCTTGAACCAGATCACAGAATTCCTGAAGTCCTTCAGATCCCTAATTCTGCTCTGCTTTTGTCCCTGCTATAACAAGTGTATATATTTTTTACGTGACAACAACCTGAGGCAAAATATAAACATGAAAATAAAAATTATAAAATAGTATTTTTAACTCCAAGTATCTTCTGTGGGAACTACCAAATACTTGTGAAAAATCTTAAGCCTTTCTCATCTATGGATTAGTCTTCTAGGGTACTTCATAAAATTCATTTTCTCTTTCTCCAGCTGCTCCTCTTAATAGAAGTTCCATTCTATCACTAGCACTCAGCAGAAATAAGTGTTGCATCCACTGCCCACTAGTGGGTCCTCAAAGCTGGTCTACACTGAAGCTGGCAGGATCTCTTGTGAGTACAGGTGTCCACACCCAGAAGAGCAGAGCAGTTGGTACCTGCCAACTTCATATTCTCATACCAAACAACTCATTAATTGAAACATGAAATTACCGTATCTAACAAGTTATATGTGGTTTAACCTAATAGCCTTACTGGCTCTTGTGAAAATTTCACTCTGGGATTCAGAGATGAGTCATGGAGGCTGGGCCAGAATACAATCTGAATGAAGACCTGAGCTCAAATCACCTTCTTCCAACCCTGGTCCACTGTGAAAACTGCCCTTAGTCCCTTCCCATAGGAAGAATTCTTTCCCAGAACACCACATGCCTCCTCATATGGGCCACTCCCATCTAATACTCCTAGATATATTTAAATACAAATCTAATTAGGAATGATATTCGTCCTTGCTACACACAGGCCCTCTGTAATGGGTTACTGCACATAATGACAGTGGTTGAGCCTCTCTTGGTAGAAAAGAGTCAGAATTCAGCCATAATAAATTATCCCCAACATCGTCAATGCTAACATCATTATCAAAGAAATATCAACATCACAGAGAACTGTTTAAATATGTGCCACATATTTAAATTGATTTTCTTTTTTTATAGATGGAATTCCAACTTATGTCCCTCCACTCTGTCTGACTCCTCTAAGGCCTTCTGCAAATTCTTCTTCTCCCTGGTGTCACTGACACCTCCCAATTTAGTAAACCAGTGAACTTAATTAATCAACTTCTCACTCTTCCCTCCAGATCATTAACAAAGGCATTAAATAAAGACGATCCTAACACCTATCCCTGCATCTTCTCCCTGGCAACCTCCTGTCGACTGTACACACTGATGTACATTATCACCATTAATTTCAAATTCTTAAGCCAAAAGTAGTCACAGCTGGGCCAATTGGTGTGAATTTACTTAAGCAGACAGTAAACACATTAGATTTCCATCATTTTGGTCTATAATTCTATGAAAAATTATGAAGCTGGAGGTAATACATGTTACACAAAAGAACTGTACATAAATTACATATCAATCTCATTATAAACCTAAGAAAAACTGTGGGAAAAAATATGTTTTTTACTATTCCCTTTGTTTGCCAAAACTTAATCTGAACTCCACTTACTTGTTTTCCCCTCTCCTCAATACCCTGTACTGGCATGTTCTCATATTTTCCCATTCAAAATTCAGTCCACAAAAGATTCTGAAACCTTATTTATTAATTCAAAACATTTTTCATGCTTATAAATGTGCCGGCAAATGTTCTAGGCATTGGACACATGAAAATGAGCAAAAGAGTCAAAGTGCCTGCGAAAAAGAATGTAGGTTCTAGAAATAAAATTAGCTAGTAAATATACAGTGTGTCATGTATAATATGCAGCATATCAGCCTGGGATAAGTGCTATTTACAAAATGAAAGCAGGTTAAGAAATAAATGGAATATCAGATTAGGAAGGGGGACTGCTATCAGATAATACTGGTAAAAGGGTCTTCACTGATAATATGACTTTTGTGCAGGGCGTCAAAAGAAGAGAGGGAATAAGCCACGTGGTTACTAGGGAAAGAACATTCTAAGCTGGGAGAAAAGCAAGTAACATTGCCCCAGTCAGAGCATAGCTAGGTTCAAGGAAGAATAAGGAGACTACCGCAGAAGGGCAGTGACTCAGCAGATGTGACTTAGGAAGGTCAGAGAGTTTCACAGGAGGCCAGATTGTGCAGAACTTTCCAAACCTGGAAAGATTTAGGGTTTTATCCATACTGTGATGGAAATCTATTTTGAGGAAAGGAATAATATTATGTGACTTAAAATGTAAAAAGAATATTCTTCATCAGTGTTTCTATGTCATTGTCATGTATACAAGAATCACCTTGGAATCCTGTTATTAATGCTGATTCTGACTCAACAGTTCTGAGTAAAGCTGGAAATTCTGCATTTCCGACAAGCTCCCCAGTCATACTGACATTGGTCAGTGGACCATACCTTGAGTAGCAAAGCTCTACATCTCAGGTTTTCAAGGGATGGTCCCCACACTATCAGCATCCACATCACCCAGGAACTCATCAGTAGTGCAAATTCTGTAGCTTCACTTACTGAATCATAAGCTCTGGGAGGGGAGCCCAGCAATCTACAGTTTAATAAGACTTCCAGGTGATTCCAATTAATGATGAATTTGAGAACCACACATCTATATGATATATCACAAATACTCTATAAGGTAGCAAGGTGGAAGCATGTTTTGGTGGATGTGATGAGAAGGGGCTCAATTGCTGATATATTTTGAAAGTAGAGCCAATAGGATATATGGAGTATATGAGAGAAATAATGGGTGACCCTGAGGCTTTTGTTTCAATAATTGGAAGAGTGGAGTTACCATTTACTGTGTAAAGAGACGAAGATGGAGCAGAGCAGGCACAGAAGAGTCAGGAATATGGTTTGGATTTCTTAAGTTTCAGATACATACTAGGCATATTCAAGTTGAGATTATGAGTAGATACTGAAAATACAATTCTAGAGGTCAGGGGAGAAGTATAGACAAGAGACACGAAATTGACAGTTGTAGTTGAGAGTTGATGGCATTATAGCCATGGAAATGAATGAGACAGTCTAGCTAGTTGATGCAAATGGAAAAGATAAAAGCCCAAGTAGTATGAGCTCTGGGGCATTTCCAGTTTTAGAGGTCTGAATGCTATAGTGTAAGCAGCAAGGGAGCCTCAGAAGAAGCGACCTAAAAAGTAGGAGGAGAAACCAAGAAAGACAGATGAGGACAATAGTGTCTAAGATGGGAACTGTTGCACTCTGAGGACAAAAAGGTTCTGATTAAAACAGTATTTCTCAGATGATACACTTCAGGTGGAGAGGTATGGGGTATGGGCCATTGGACAGAGGTCTTGAAGTGATTATCACATAGGTAGCTGCATGACTAGTCACCACTATCCCGTTTTGATGGTTTTTAGATGTTATAGTTAAACATGAAGAGAATGAGATGCATGTATTTCTCCTGTTCATAAATTTCATTATCCATTTGAAGGACTGTCGGTCTCACGTTTCTTTCTTTTAAGGTACTAATTAAGAATCTTAATTCTAGGATATTGCCAGGCCCAATGGACTCATAATTAACATCTGTATATTATACAGATTCACCATATGTATCCTGCTCACGCTATACATACCCTTCACCATGTGTCAACCATGTGTACTATCTGTAGTAGACCCTCAATAAATATTTTTTTGAATGTTAAATTAAAAGATTAAAAAGCAAGCCCCCTCAGCCCTTTATTTCTGTCCTTAGGAATATATTTTTATAATAATAGTTTTTTATTTCATAAAGTTATATAATTTGTATTTGAAAATGCTTTAAAGTAATAAAGTGTTTTCACCTATATTGTCACATGTAACCCTCAAACATCTCTGTGATATAAGCCAGGCAGGTAACATTATCACTACCTTATAGTTGAGAAAAATAAGCTTCAAGGTCAGACATGTAGTTAATGAAAAAACTAAGTCTAGAATCTAGGGTCCTTTGGGTCCTGGGCTGGGATGCTCCCCATCTACTGCTGCTTCAAATATGTTTCATCCACAAATGGGAAAACTTAAGCTGAACTCCGATTTTCTCCTAACATAGAAACAGGCATGACCTGAAATCCTTTCTCATTTTACAACATCACTTCTTCGCCAAATTGAAGGTGATGCAATTTACATTATTTGAGGCTATAAATTTAAGAAGTAAAATACAACTGTTTTTGATATATATATACATGATCATAATTAATTATATCAGTATGGGAGAACAGTACTAGCCAATTTGCCACTTCACAGGGGTGTTGTAAAGATTAATTAGAATTAATTAGGTGAGTTATTTGGAGGCAAAAGGCATTATGAAAGTGCTAAGCATTGTTATTTCCCTTTAAGATGAGTTTTGAGTTTAAAAGCAATCATCAATCATTAAAATATTCCTGAAAACAATTCATTCTACATGTATTTGTATTTCTGATTTGTCCTTAAAGAAGACAAAGTAGTGAGCTCTTTGGTTATTATCACATACAGTGAATGGAAACAAATTTGACAAAATAATAAAAGTATTAGAGATGACAGTTTTATTTGGTTGAAGGGTATATTTGCACACTTTTTTGCTTCACTATTCTTCTCCTTCATCCCCAACGTGCAAGCATTTAATTTATATTATTATTAGTAGTATTAACTTGTTTATAATATGTCAAAAATGTTATTTGAAAAAAATCCCTATCTGCAAAAGAAATAAAAATATATTCACCACATTAGATAGCATTTAAAATGTTTAGGCATTTTTCTTGAATGTGGTTTTGTTAAAATAGCTTTCATTTTAAAATGTCAAAACTTATCAAGAAACATTTAGCATGACTGTAAATGCTTCACCTAGTGATAAGGAAAGTTGCTTTTATATAGCAAACTTCTTAATGTGTGTCAGTCCCATTTAAGGCATCTCTATATAAATATTTTCACACATTTTCTTTCCTTTGGCTAAATTTGTTTTCAGTTCTACTTGCCTTACTTATCTGTGAGAATTCACTTCAAACATTTACGTGAATAAAAATAGATCAATGTTAGTGACTGTAATATATTGACAACAGCAAATTTTGAAATAAATCTTTATTACTATGAGGGCTCTAAGAGAATACTCAATCATTTCAAATATAAATTTTAAAGATATAATCCCATACATAACTGATATGGAAGGCATAATGAATCTCACTGGGCATAGTAAATTAAACCAGCTAGAATCAAGAACTTTCATAGGCAAAAAAGACTTGTGCATTTCTCTGATGTCAGAATCCTCTGTTCAGGGCACCAACTCATCAGGCTGTATGAGAAACTAATCAATGATGAGTTCATTTGCTTAATAGATTTTGAATAAATGGTTTGCTAACTGATATCTTCCTCCTCTCACTGCTTCTAAAAGGCAAAGCAGAGCATTTTGTGGAATATTAAATGTATTATCTACTTCTTAAAAAAAAAGAAAAAGCTTTTATAGAATACTTCTGGAAAAAGCAGGACAAAACAGTGTTTCTCTGTAGAGATCAAACCAGTTCCTAAATTGGGGGGATTATCTGACATTCTTTACCCTCATATGTATACTTTTTGTCAATTCATTCCTTACTTTCCTAGTACATAAAATCACTGCCCACCATTGCTTGAATGGGCTAGAACAAAACAAGCTCAAAAACTGTAAATTTTGCTTGTATATATAAGTTCCTGTTAATTGTTTTTACAAAAAAAATTAGGAAAATACAGTATGAAGATGTGTATATAAATATCACTCTACGGGATATAATTAATTGATGTGGAAGGAATATCTTGTCCCATTTTTTTTCTATCTTCTATGTATAGGAAAGCATCAGGCAATGGAAAGACTACAGACAGACTGTAGCATCATTCAACCCAATAATCAAAACTGAGCTCCATCTCTTACTGGTTTTGCAACTTTGAATATTAACTCCCAGAGCTTCCATTTTTAGGTCTTTAAAGGCCATAATAAAAGTCATCTTCCAAAGGTGATTTGAAGATTAGAGAAAATGTGCAAAATTCCTACTAAGTAGGCAGTTAGCATACAGCAACTAGTGCTTATTATCCTCTTGAAGTGGGACATGGTATCAACTCAAGGCTCACTTAACCTGAAAGCACACAAACCCTTCTCAAACACACCATTTGTCAGTGGGTATCACTGACCTCTGAATATAAATATACAAGTTTCAGACAAAAGTGAATAGTTGAGCAGGAACAGTGAATTACTGTAAATGAACTAAACAAACGCTTAACAGGAAATGCGTTTATTATTTCCTACTATGTTGTCAGCCTGCTTCAAATAGATCACAGGATTACTTAAGTTCTGGATGAATCATTATTCAACACTTCTTTTCTTGATTAATGTTATTTATAAGCCTAATGCAGTATTTGTTGGCATGAGCCCATAAAGAAGTTTAAACATCTTCAGACACTAACTTTAAATTCTGCCTTTTTCTCTGGGGACAACTGAAATGACAGCATTATTGATCTCTTATCATGTGTAATATCTAAAATATTTAATATGTAATTTAAAAATTCATCTTCTTTTCCAAAAACAGGACTTATGGTAGCAGTCTAGTTTGCATTTTCAGCATCTCACTCCACATAATGCAGTTAATGAAGTAATTGGATCCCTACCAGTTAAAGACAAAGTCACGCACAGTCTCATCCATCTCATCCATGCTTCGTAAAGCAGGTTGACTCCACCATCTGTATGTTTTCTGACACTATGTTGTTGTTGTTTTGTGCTCCAAACCTATTTCTAGCTTCTACTGGAAAAATCTAAGTGGTTGAATTCCAAGTGTTTCCCAGCCAAGTATCCAAACATGAACTCCTCACCAATCCTAACGAGTCCTCTCCCTGACTTGTCTTTGTCTATAATAATACCACTGTTCACCCAATCACTCGGACCAGACCTGGGACACAAGACTCTTCACCTAACAGTCACTGAATCAGATCAATTCTACTTCCTATCCTGGGTATCTGTTGAAGATATCCCATTCTGTGGGCTTAATTCAGGCCCTTATTGTCTCTCACCCAGATTATTTCAAATTCCACTAATCTATTCTGTCTCTATTTTTACCATCCTTTCAAATTTTGTATAGTAAATGCCTCTCTTTCGGGGCTTTGGATATGTCCTTAGAGCAATGAGCAATGTTCCCAATTGTGCATTCTGAGTTCTAATTCTAGATGTCACTAACAGGTATCACATGAAAGGTAAGTTTTGCAGCCAAATAAATTTGGAAACACCCTTAGTTAGAAAAGGGGGCTCTCTGCTGTTGCACTTGCCATGGTATTTAACAGGCTAATCTGAATTTTTAGACAATTTTTGAAAATTGAAAACTTTTAAAAGTGTGTATGTATATGTGTGTATATGCACATAATTTGGAGACTGTAGGACAACTCACAAAATTAGTATTCAGTGAAACATAGTCTTGAAAAATATAGCCTTAGACCAAACTAATTATATATCATGATGGCTCTGACTTGGGTTTTTATTTTTTGCTTTTATCTATTCATCATAATTTGTTATTACTAAATTGGCTTCTTTATCCTTAGGCTAAGAGAAAACCTCAAAAGGCTTACATGGGGTTTTTCTTTTAAAGATGCTAAGAAAGTTACCTTCCTTAGAAGCAGAGAGCTGCTCCAACAGAAAATTTAAATTAATCACACCTAAATTAAGCAAAGGAAGTTAAAGTAAAAATATTGGCACCCAAAAAGAATTTAGGAAAATTCTCCCTTAAAACATAAATATGCTTTAAAAATATTTTTTGCAGCTATCTCTTGAAAAACTAAATAGGAAATGTAAACTTAAATGACTAAAAATCTGTCTATTGAAGAGCAGCAAAAATTAAAATAAAAATCACCTGGTAATACAATGGAAGTCAATGTAGAAAAGAGAATTGAGTTCAATTTACAAATACGCAGTCTATGTATAGCATATTAGTTTCTGATTTCAAGTATAAAATGAGATGGCCTAAAATGTAAATCACTGAGATTTCCCCAGCTTTTTTTAAGATCCTCCCTCAAGTTATTCAAACGTCTATTTTGTGAGCACTAAAATAGGTGGATGTGCGATTTATTTGCAACTCCACAAAGACTCTGAAATGTCAATCCTCTACAGCGTGAGATGTAGGTTTAAATACCTGTTGTGCCATTTCCCAAATCAGAGAACCTTTGAGTTCACTTTTCCTAGGTACTAAGGTTACAACAAGGCTTACCTGAGCTTAAACAAGGCAGTGGATGAAAATCACCTTGGCACAGTTACTGGCACATAACAGATGTATAATGTTCAGTCTTCCTCTCTGAATCCTCTGGTATTTCTACCTTGTAAATTAATTAATTAATTAAAGAAAAGCACAGAGGGTACAGGATAGAAGAAATTCTAACAACATATATCTCAATCCTTTCTAAATTTCACACCACCCTGGATCAAGTTAATCTCTTGCTTAGTGTTAGACATTTTTTTTTTAAGCCATTCTCATTTTTTCATAAAAGCAATAACAAACACACTCTTCTTTAATTATTAGGCTGTTGACAGGTTATGTGATTATATTTATGTCTTGACTATAACATTAATCCTGCAAGTCTAATCTTGAAGAAAAAAACTTAATTATCTTTGAAACTATTATATTTATGCCATAATATTTATTATAAGGGAAACACTGTAGTTGTCTGATTTTGCCAAAGGAAAAAAAAAACATTTTTTCTTCATTCTTTAAACCAATAGTATCAAAGACTGTCAAATGGACTAAAGTCTGGTTTTTTTGATCAAATAAAAAAATAATCTAGTTTCACATAATTAACATTTAACCTATTAACATTAGTGAAAAATTTAACATTCAAATACATTAAGCAATTAATTAAGGGCAAAGCAACAGAGAACAGTTGGCTTAAAAATACAAAATAATGAAGTTCATATTCATTTGGTAAAAGAACAAGGATTTCAGTTCCAAAGAGAACTGGGATAATTTCTGGCTGCACCATGTACTTGCTGTGAGAGCTGAACCGAACTCATAAGCTTGAGCCTCAGTTTTCTGAATTCTATACTGTTGATGATGAGATATACTTCATGTTTGTGTGTGTGTGTGTGGGTGTGAATTAAATGAGATGATGTATAAAGTTCCTATCACATTGCCTGGTACATAGCTGAGAGCCATTTAATTATTAAAGGAAGGAAGGAAGGAAATAGGAAATATACTTTTTGATATTTTAATATATGAAAATAATACTCTTTATATTTCCCTGATTTTTTTGACATACTCTCCAAATCCCTTTTAGCACTTAAAACTTTAGTTTTGAAATATAATATTTCTGTTCTGCAATTCCAGTATCTCAAGCCCAGGACACTGCTGCCCTTGAGATACAAGAATAAGAATCTGACTCAAGATCCCCAGAACAGATCTGACAAGACGCTTGTTTTTATCCAGCTAGTTAAGTTCAGTACTTGACCTTTTTGGTCAGAAATGTGATTGACTCCTGGTTTGATGCGCTTGTGTGTGTGGAATCTAACTCTGTCTTCAGGCCTAAGAGGGGTGAGTTGTATCACTTTACAAATTGAATAAGAGGAGGAGGGTGCCTAGTACCCCCAGTGAGCCTGCTGGTCAGTAGTCTGCTTACATATTAGTGCCATCTGCAGGTGTAGCTGGCACCTGTCCTACTAATTAATAGGGCTGCATATGGTCTTTTCATGTTGTAAATACAGAGCTTGTGAAAAACAACTTTTTTGCCCTTCCTCTTTCTCTTCTATATTCTTTCAAGGATAAGAATAATCTCCTAAATACATTTTAATATTTGTTTGTATAATATGGTAAATAATGTGACTTTTTTCATATAAGTTGTTTTAAATTTTATGTTATTTAAATTGTATAAGTTATTTTAAAATTATTTATTCTTTAATATTTTAAATTTAGAAATACTGTTATACTATGAAAGTTGCATTTGCATTGCATGGGTAATAACCAATTTATATAAGCAAACATTTACCTCAGAAATACTAAGAACATATAAACATCAAAAGAAGTTTCCCTTCCTGAAAACTCAGCAATGTATGAATGCTCTGAGTACTTAAATTTGTGAGAAATTTTATGTTTAAGTAAATCTGAATGTCCTACCATTGGATAAAGAAAAAGACAACTCAGATCTCTTTATGGAAAAATCACTGTCTTAGTTGATTAAACAACTTCTCTTAATATATAAAGTTGTGTGGGTTGTTTTTTACAGTTGAAAACTTGCTATTACACATTAATAAGTGTTTAAAATAGTTTCTTTTTCTTTGTCAAAGGCTAGGTAGAAAATATTTGGTTGAAATAGGTCATCTAGAAGTAATTGAATAGAGGCTATTTTGAAAAAATGAGAAGGAAAATTTATGTAAAAAAAATATGTGTGTAGGTACAGGGTTTGACTGTTTGGAAACACACAACACTGACAATGTTTTGAAGTCCTAAAAGTTGCCCAATTTAATACAAAATATCCAGTCTACTAAATGTCTCCATCAACCAACTTCCCAAATTGACTTTGATATTTTTTTTAGCCTGCTCATCTGTTTTCTTGCCTTGAAAGGAAACATAAACCATTTCTCATGCTGGTTCACCAGGTGAGCCATTCTCAGCCCATAAACCTTCCAGGTAATTTGCATTCCCTCTGCCAAGGCCTCCATATGAAGCCACATGGTCTCAGCCTCTTTCTCTCGCTTCTTCTGGAAGAATGGAAGGAGCTCAGGTGCCAAAGGAAGCAGTAAATAAACCCACAAATAATTTTCACTGTAAATCAATGGGGCTTGCATCTTTTACTAAAAGCACCAGGTCCCCCTCAGGGTTTCCTCAAGTTTTCATCACATACTGAAGGATGATATTTACACAAGAGAAAGGGGGCTCCTTTTAAATGAAGTAAGAAAACTTGGATTTTCCACTTCCTCAGGCAACCTCTCTATCCTCTTTATAGTGAGTTTTGCTCATTCCAACAAGTCAGCTATTTTATAGAATCATCAGGTCTAGGTGAACAATGTTTAGAAAAGTGCTTCCACTTTTTTTCATATCTAGTTGGTTCACATACTATAATTTGAAGTGTCTTAAATTTTGGTTTTTTTTCTACTGTATGTAATAGGAATGATTATAGTTTACTCACATATACCAAATATAACAAAAAATGCCCCCAAAATCAAAAGAATATTAAATAGCTATCTAAATCAGTCTTCCATCATATATAAATATAATGCAATATTAAGGATACATCTTAGAAAGTTAATGCATCTCCTCTAAACTGCCAGTTGTTTAATAATCCCCTTTAATTATTTTTCCTTTCACATGCTACCATAAAAGTTCACATTCCTAAGGAATAACAGTAATTCCTTAGGACTGTATTACAAATAATTCCTTAGGAATGATTCTTTGATAAGAATCCTTTGATAAACATTTGATACCCCCTAAATTTCAATATAATATTCTTTATTTGTAAACATTTTACATTTAAATTAATCACTTGTAATTGTATTAGGTATTACTTCTATAAGTCAATTCAGGGTCTCCAATATGTTTAGATCTTAGAATATATAATGCATTCCAATTCATCCATTCATTAGAAACTATTTAAAACTCAGTTTCGAACTCTGGTCACAAACACAAGAGTATTTTACAGTCAGCCCTCGTTGAACAGAAACATAGAGAAGAGCAGAAACTGGTTTTCAGTTCATGCCATTTTATGCTATTTTAAGGAAGAGTTCTTCCTGTTGATTTCTAGCCACACAGGGTAGAAGTGCAGCTTCAAACAAGCAGATGAATTAGGGATCTAGCAGGTGGATAGTTCATCTCCTCCTCCTTGCTGGTCAGTAGATTAATGAAAGATAAATAACCAAGTGATACAATTTCCATTGGGATCTCTCCTTGTTATTATTTGAATTCATATTTATAATGAGATATGGTTACCAGCACATGACAATATTCTATTCAAAGACAAAGTCACCACATTTATTTCCCAACTCAAAATCTCATCAGGGGAAGGGAGAGAGATCCAACTGACTAACAGATTACAGACAGAAAAGGTCAAGGCATTATCTAGCTTATAGATTTTTGCAAGATTATTTCCCTTATTAAAGCTTCATAATATTTTCCTTGTGCATTTTTTCCAGCAAAGAATAATTCTTTTTTTTTTTTTAATTTTCCAGTTTTGTTTTGTTTTAAAGGTTTCTTCGTACAAACCAATGAATTCTCTTTTGGGCTAAATATGAAAATATAATTTTTTATCTAATTTATGGAGTGATTTTTATTCCCAAGTAAGTGCTGGATAGCTGAAAGAGACTTTTAAACAAATTTCATTTACTAACCTTCCAAGGGTGAATGTACAAGCTTGCCTTCTGTTTTCTGTAGTCCTGTAACAGAAGCTAGAATTCTTCTCTCTCTTGCCCTCTAGTGCAGCTTGTCAATATAACATTGCTTATCGCTCATGACTCCTTCAGAGAGTTTACCTATTTGATGCAACTACTGTGTCTCTTTTTGGCACTTATTATTTATACTCCACCCATAGCAGACAAGGACCCAAAAGATAACAAAATGAGATAAAGAAAAAGGAAGTTGTACAGAGTAAAGGCACTGAGAGTTCAGGAGGGAAAAAATGCTGATTAAAAGAAGTATGTGCCATTCTTTGTTCCTAAGAACACTACTGCAGACTTAGGAAAAAATAAAAAAGACATAAATCAAGAAATGTCTGCCTGGGTCCACTTGTAAGAATGAAGGAACAAAAAACATAAGCTAGCAGGGAACCACAACTTAATCTCTCCTTGTTGGTACATGCCCTACCACACCCATAACAGACAAATTTCAATTGCAAAATTTTATTTTTTTTTCTTAGGATAAAAAGCCATGTTGATATGTAAATATTTTGGACAGTGTTGATTTTTTAATAAAGGTAAATAAATGAATGATTGCCACAGATTCTTGGTTTTCTTTGATCTTCATGTCTGCTCTCCCTGTCCTCTGGAATTCAATGTCTGTAATCTTTAGGGCATTGCCAAAGTGTATGGATATCCAATGACAACATGAAGAGAGTTTTTATCAGCCTTAAAAAAGAAACTCTATTGTCAATTAAGATGGCTTTAGATCTTTGTTTCATGTGCATCCTAAATAAATGATTTATAACAACCTGCTTACATCCCAAATTGAATTTATATGAACAAAATGAGTTTATAGAACAAATAATATAAACTTAAAACCAACGTTTGTAAAGAAAGTTGTGCTAAGCTAAAGTAATTATGTCTTAGCCATCCACTGCAACATTGATTCTCCATAATCCCTCTCATTTCCTGAAAATAGTTAAGTCGAAAGATGGTGCAAAACACAGACCACAGAATCACTAATTTGGGTCAATGGGAGCTTCAGTTCTTAACTACTTGGACAATTTGATCAGGAGGCAATTATAATTCAGACACTGTATCTTAAGTAACTGGAAATAGAGATATTTCTACTATGTCATATTAAGGGCGGAAGCCATTTCCTTTAGCCTAAAACCAAGGTAAACATAATGGAAAGGATATTAGGCCATTTGGTAGATATTTCCCAGCTTAAATTATTGGAATCTGAGGAAGTTGATTTAAGTTACTGCTTCTGATTTTCAAGAGAGTAATAATAACCTAAATCAGGGTTTCTCAATCTAAGCACTATTGAAACTTAGACCAAAGTTGTTCTTTGTTGTTGGAGACTCTCTTGTGCACTGTAGGATGTTTAGCAGAATTTCTGGACTCTTCCTACTAAATTTCAGTAGCACCCTCACCCAACCTGTGACAACCAAAATGTCTGCAAATATTAGCAAATGTCTCTAAGGGAGGTGCTGTGGCAAAAACCAACCCTTTCTTGGTTTACAACCATTGATCTAAACCAATATTGTCACTTATGTCAACAACAAGAAATATAGTAACAGTAATAAAAGAGGCAGGATCTTGAATATATATGATAGGTACTATGTTAAGCATTCTGCTTCTATTATCTTTAATCCTCTACATAATCAAGATAAAGTTTTCATGCTATCTTATAGATAACCAACTTAGAGTATGAGAAACTGTTTCAGTACCATAAAGTAACTGGAAAAGCCAGAATTGAATCTAGATCAGATAGATTACAAAGCCAGAATTTTTCCACTATGTATGTCTTAATAACACTTATCAATCCTCTAGCACCAAACATAAGGATGATCTCCAACACTAAATGATAAGTCGGTACCTGGTACTATCACTATCATTTTGAAAAGAACTAGGATCTCAGCAATTTCAAATGATTTATCCAAAGTCATATATAAGCAGAAAGTGTAACATTCTGTCCTGCTTACACCCAAATATATCCAGCAATTATGCAAAGATTTGAGGTATAACATTAATCAGGAGGGATACGGTGTTTACTCTTTAACTGATCCCATTCACTGCACTAATACCCAAACCCAGAAGCTAATGTAGGACATACTTACCCTGCAAACAAAATAATCAGTGTAAGAGGCTTAAAATAAAACATGATCCCAACATTTTTATGTAAAAATATTCCATCACCTCTGCTTCATGACCCAGAATTTGTGATGTAAATAATTTATAATAATATAGGTGAGATATCACCTGGTGTGTGTGGGCCAGAGATAAATTTAGGTTCAAAAATGAGTGGCAAAACTCATAATGAATCACAGAAGAGAAAGGTTATCGTAACCAAAGGAAAGCACATTCGATTTCTGACTCTTTTCTTTTACTTGCTTCCTCCCCCTCCCCCAAAATGGATAGTATTTGATTGGTATTTGAAACAGCCATCTTTTTAGGAATCAGCTTTGTTTCTTGTTTTTTTAGCTGGTGCAATCACATATATTAATATAGAGATAGGAGCATAGGCCCACTTGTTCATTGTTATGTTTGTTATAAAGAAGTCAGAGAATAGAAACTCATCTCTATATAGCATTCACCTTATCTTATGCATTGGCTCAAATATGGAATTATATATGTTATTATTATTTAGTCATTAATGTATTTATGTAATCATCAAATGTTTACTGAACATGAACTATGAGTTAGGAAACACATTAAGTGATCAAGCTACAATGTAAATGAAGACATGGTTCTCACCTACAAGAAGACTGATGTATTTATTCAAGGCTTTATATTTTTCAAATACTTTCACTGTATAATTGCTCTAGCCCTCTCAGCAACCAAAAATGAGAATGTCAGGAATGGGATGAGTTATATATGATAATGAGTATCTTTCCTATCACATTAGCCATTATTTCCTCTGCATATAGGAAACATCTTTATTTGACTACTGAACCAGAAATAAAGATCTGCTCCTAGAAAATGTCTGATACGTACAGGGACACAGATGAGACAAAGACCAAATGTCACTATAATTAATACTGTGGTTTTCTTCTTTTTTCTAAGTGTGATAAAACTATCTTCATGTTGCCACTGAGCAACTATCCATCTGCACTGACCTGAAGATCATGCTCTATAAATACATGGGGATGAAGACGACAAGCATGAAACCAAAGAAAAACCTAAGACAGATCACTCACGAGGGCTTCAGAGGCTCTGCCGGCTGTATAAATGATTCTGCTACTTCAAAATACAGAAACACATACATAAACACCAAGTGCCATACATTTTAAATATGCACACACCTTCAATGCAAAGGAGCTTTTTCATCACTATGTGGTCTATTATTCAAATCAACTGCAGAACAAGGGGAGAAAGAGCAAAGTTTCTATATGCCATGTTTCACTCATTCAGAACATCTGGATTAGTTCAATTAAATAACAGGCATGCTAATACATTTATCATAAAGTTCCTTGCTGAAAGTAAAATCTTAGCAATTATGTAGTCTAGTTGTTTTGAATAGTTTTACTCCTGTGGACACATATTCAAAATGAATGTTCAAAGGAAATTCTATGTGAAACAAATACATACAACAATATCAAAACTGTTCCGAGAATAGAGGTTCCCTGTTCTGCATTCTCAATCCTTCCTTCATCCACACAGTGGGTCTGCAGAATCCCTAGTCTTCAAGGGAGCACTAACTGAGTATTACTGATTCTATCCTGATCTCTTATTTAGTAAGGGAAGACAATGATACACAGAAAAGTAGTAGGACTTACCTAAAGTCATTCATTAGCTACATGCAGACTGTGACTTAAATCAGCCACTCAAATTTATAATAAGAGTAGTGCTGATTTTATTTAATAATGTTACTTTATTTGGTTGCAAACCTTTTGGGGGTTATATGCCTATGAGATACCTCATCAGAATGCTCCATATCTCACCAGAAACCAAATGAAAATGGTCAGAATCATGAGACTCTTCCATTTTCCTTTATATCCAATTTCAAGTGTGTCCCCAACCCAGAATTGGCTCAAAAGTTGTTGCTTCAAAGTATAAGTACCTAATAGTGGATCCAAGAGTAGTACTAATAGCAGAAAGATCTCAGTAGAGCTGCTTTCCCTTACTTTATATCATTCCTTGGATGGGCTATTATTAGTGTAATTTTTTTAGGGTTGGTTTATCCAAGTGACACAAACATCAGGGTTATTCTTACTAGTGAGGATAAATCACTTCAGAGAAATAGACATCTATATAGCTGAGGAAAGGACACATAAACATACACACACACAGAGCTTGCCAGCCAAGACACAATTTCAACATATATGTCATGATTTTGATGTATTTGCTATAACCCTCTCCAAATATAAATTGCTTTTCTGTTTGTTGTTTTGTTTGTTTATAGGCAAACTTCCAAAACTGAAAATAGTTGTGTAGGAGATGAATATGATATTCAGACTACTCACTAAAGCATTTTCTTAAAGGAAAAGAAAAAAATGCTTACTAGGAGGTTATAGTCTGACACACTATAAAATTATTTCTTTACAAATTGATGATAACACCCAACCAAGTTATGAAGTGAGTGAAAACTCAATTCTTTTTACTTCTACAGATATTGTGAGTTATTGCCATTATGCAACAAGAAAGCTGTGTGTGTGTGTGTGTGTGTGTGTGTGTGTGTGTGTGTGTGTGTGTGTGTTAATGTATATGGCCATCTGAAGCTTACATGTTTTTCCATTTAACTAAAACTCTCTTTGGTAGGTTTATTAAACCAGCAGTTAGACATACATTTTCTTTCCTAACGTTAATATTAAGGAAAGTGTTTTAAAGCCCTCTAAAAGAATCGTTTCCCATCAAAGCCAGGAGATCAAACCCTGACCCAATTCTATACAAACCAGCAAAAAGCTGTTTTAGATACAGCATTAAACTCAGTAGAAAAACAAAGTCCAATTGTTCCCTTACACTCGAAAGGAAAAAAAAATATGAAAGAGAGCGTGATAGAGGGAGAGAGCAAGGGAGGGAGAGGTAGGGGGAGGGTAGAAGGGTAAGAGAGAGGGAAAAAAAAGGCAATTAAGCTAATGCAAGTTGGGTGTCACAAGGTTATAGATATTTCAAGAGCTGAGCAATTTACCGTCTGGAAAAGGAGAAGAGCTCTTGCATAAAATGTCCCCCAGTTCAGATTTATTATGCTTTTAGTTGTGTTATATGTGATACAATTAGCAGGAGGTGCCAATAAGGCGTTCTCTCAAGGACGTGGTCATCCCGTGCCATCTGTTATTAATTGCATTGTCCTTTCCACATCCAGCTAGAGGGGAAAAAGTTCTCTGAGAAACACCTGCAAATTCTCACTGCACAATGACTAGAATTTAAAAATACTTAAACAAAGAAGGAAGGATAGGTCAGATCTCTAAAAACTGCCCACCCAGAGTTGAAAATGAAAGAAAAATATATGAATCCTGATGCAATAGAATTTTCAGTTACTGGGATTGTTTTTCTGTCACTGTATTTTGCTACGTTAATAGCTTTGCAGGTAATGTAATACACTACATAAATGAAAATGAATAAATAGAACATCCTCCTATTAATACAGCCATCCTCTATAGGGTTTAGTGAAGATTCAGGTGTTTAAACAGAGTTTTTATGAAATCAGAAAACAAAGATAATAAAAATTGACTGGGAGTTGTTTTTTGTTGTTCTTTTTTTTTTTTTTTACATATTGGTATTTGGTGTGATTCAGATAAGTCTCAGAACCCAGTTCTGAAAATTAATATTTGTATAAATATGCAGATTCTTTCTCAATTTGGCACTTACATTCATAGATATAATTTCAAAATAGGTATCATTAAAGGATGCTATTAAAACAATTTAAACTAATTTCAGAAACACTAACTTACTTTTAACCATCTGTGCTGCCTGTTTTTTCTCTGAGTTCCACTCGACTCGCATCTTTTGAAGCAGGCAACTGCTACAGCCCATCGGGTTTTCTGTTCTCTTGTTTGAAGGGGAATGAATACTCCCTATGCTACAGGGTGAAGCTCTAAAGCACTTCACAGGAATATTTTAAAACTCTTTTATGATCAGTAATTCAAAATGTTTTTTAACATGGTATTGAAATTCTTTTTGAAGGGCTGAGGTGAGGAACTATTTTGAAGGAAATGAATGTTATTTAACTGATATGTTCTTGAAAGAAAAATAAAGTGTTATGTAGCCTAAATACTTACGGTTTGCATTACAGTTAAACTACCTACCTCATCTTATGCATCTAGTTGTATCAAATTCAACTAAATTCTATTTACTGAAACTTGGCAAGAGAAAATAGAGCCTTCCTCAAAAGAGCTTCGTAAGTTATGACTAATGTAAGAATATATAAAAACAGAAAAAAATTTTTCTTTAAACAAGGTTTCAAATACTAAATTAGGAAAGTGCTCTGTGACTGTAAAATATTGTTATGTTAAAAATCTGCTGCAAATTAATTTCGTGTACCAAAAAAATAAAATATTAAGATTACTTAGAAATTTTGTTAAAATTCATTTTATTGAAAGAGGTAATTCCTTTGCACCAGCATCCTCAAAAACCGCTCACTCCTGTGCACGAAGCATACTTTTCTATTTGAGTATATTGATTACCTTTATCCTTTCTCATTTACTTGTTATTTTGAGATATGCTTCACTTTGCCATCAGTTTAAAAATATCAGTTTGCTGCTGTAATCCCCATTATTTATTTTTTTACTTAAATCATGCAGTTTGATGGTTATATTACCAAATTCATTCAAAGATCTAGATAACCATCTCCACTGACTACAACAGATGTAAAAGCTCCCATTCTCATGACTTGTATTTTAGATATATTTAATCGAACTGCATGTCCAAACTGCTTTATATTGTTATTCTTTCAGAAAGAGTACATCCATTCCTTATCATTTTTTAAAAAGAAAAGTATCAAAATAAAATATTGCATGCATGAACACACTGAGTCGGTAACTACATTAATCCTGTCTAAATAATGATTTTTATTGGCATGAACCCTGCAACTATCAATCAAAATATCAAACCACAGAATTTTCTCCCTGTCCTTTCCTTGCACGCTTGTATCCTGTTGCTATTGGTCCTATTTTTAGTTGACAGCATAGCCAAGCAAGTAACTGTAGGGTCCCAGAAGTGAATTAGTATAGACTGAGTATGAATTTCTACTAGAGGAAGATTCACATTAGGGCAATGTTCTGATAAATTGTTCTCTTAAGAACCTATCCTTCAGGTACTTAGTCACTGACATAGCAGACTTAGAATGTCCACTAAATAGTTCATCTTAAAAAGATGTGTGTTTTAGTCAGCATAGCTCAATATGAGATAGTAATATGCCATGAGTGTCAAAAATGCTAATGCAATCTTAAATAGTATTCACAAATGTGGAGCAGACCCTTGACATATGCAAATTCAATTTCCTTCCATTAGCAATTCACATGTATGACTAGAGAGGTACATGATATATAGTAATTTAAATGACAATAACAATACCAGCTTCATAATGAAGAGTTATATGAAATAATATATTTAAAGTTAAAGTCCCCATTCTGGATTAGAGTCCTATTTGGTATGAAGAAGCCTAATGAGACACCCAAATTCTACTTCTTAGGGAGCTGTTTTGTTTTGTTTTGTTTAACTTTTGGTGAATTTCTAAGGTTTTAGGAAAATCTTGCAAGGAACAAAGGTTTACATCATGGTGTCCAGGAAAAGGCATAAAATATAGTAAGAAAGTGGATAGGTAGAAGCTTAATTTTTCTGCCAGAAAAGACGAAGTTTGAGATCTGGCTCTCCCAGTGACTAGATCCAAGTCCTTAGGCTAGTGATATAATCAGGCTTTACTCCCATTTCTACATGGAAGAAATGACAGTAATGAAATCTGCCTTATGAGCTTTCTGGACAAAAAGAGAACTAACTCATCTTCAGCCTTACTACAGTGCCCAGCACATGACAAGTGATCAATTCTTGTTAGCTTGGGTGATAGTAATGTTAAAGTAGTTATTAATAATCCAACTGGGCACTGGCTGGATCTTTCTGGAGTCTCTATTATATTCTGGCCTGATATACAGAAGGAGACATTTACAAAGCACAGTGATTGAACAATTAGTTCTTCAGAAAGCCAAGTCAGTTGAGAATAAATGAATGTTTTACCCAGATAGTAGTCTACATAAGACAGTAGTAATTCCTGCAATCCAAGGTGTAGTGTTATTATATGGTAGAAAGTGTGGACCAACTCTGTGAAGTTCCAGAGGTTAAAGGTGGCACCAAGGAGCAAAAAGCTAAATGTATTCACATTTCATCTTAATTTAAGTAAAATACTTTGCAAGACAATAATATTAATACATCTGTACAAATTAAAGGATGACCATATTAGATAAGGGAGTGCACCAAAACTTTGAAATTTTTTCCTGAATTTTCAAGGTTTTGATGATTTTCTACCTTATTTTTCAGTTGAAGCGAAGTGGAAATAAAAATAAAATGGATTTTAATTGAACATTTGTTCAATACACTGAGAGGTCCCAGTGTCCTTTGCTTTTCCAGTTGATGCATTTGCTGATTCTTTGTGGCTACTTCACTTCACTAGGGCCTCTTGTGCTCTAATGAATAGGTTATAAAGCTTTCATTGCTCCCTTTGTGTAAATTGTGTGCTAAACCTGCTTTTTACTTCTTCCACACCCTAGTTAAAACCTGAAGCTAACTGAAGTCCACTAGAAAAAGAGAAATAAAAGAAATAATCTCCATATCTGGAAATTTTCAAGGACTTTATGACATGTATTTTCTTTTAGGTTTACGGTTTTTGATTCACAAGTATTCCAGGCAGTTTTGGGATGAATTCATATATTTTTTTACCAAAACTAAAATGTCCTATGATGTGGTTTTACTAACAGGATTGAGACTGGCATCTGAAAAAGGATGATATAACATTAACGCTTACTTCAAATCAGTGCAAGGATCTATATGTGATTTGAGAGGAAAGAAACAGAATATAAAGAAATGCCTCTGTCCCATATGAAAATATTGTCTAAGGACAAGGTAAGGACTAACACAGGACAAGAAAAAGAGATCAATCAGTCCATTAACATAGAAGGAGCAAGTGAAATAATGTGCCACGGTGAAAGTGCCACAAGGGAACAGAGGGGAAGACCTCTCTGTTAACACAGAATAGAGCAAGCAGCTTGTCACCAGAAATACACTGAGATGAACAGAAATGAAATAGATCATGTCCCTATTCCTAACCTTAACCATACACAAAACCCTAATCATAATTCCTTACACAGTAACCCCTCATTCTAACCTCGACAGAAATGTCAGCTTCCTGAATTGGAACACTGATTTCCCAAACAGATGTCAGACATTAGCCACTGGCCTTAGCTGCCATCAGCTAATCTTAACATTAGCAAAACATATGCGTCTTAAGGTTCAACTTGTACTACTACCATGTGAAAGACAATATTGGAAAATTCAAATAATTAGGATGATGTCAGCATATATATTGTCAATTAAAGTATCATTAAAAAAACACACAGATGTCTCCCCTTGTTTTATTAAGGACATGACTGTCATCTATTAAGAGTTTATATGTTTGAATTTCCCAAATACAGGGTAATGACACATGAAACATTTCTTTTCCTCCGTCAGGAAGAATAGAGATTTTCTTAAGCTAGCAATTATTTTATTATCAGGCAGCTCTTAATTACTAATATACCAATTGTTATTATTTATGTATAGAGATTTCAAAAACTACAGCAAGAACAGATTCATGTGCATAAACTTTGCTGACTGCGCGTACGGGCTGTTTTTTCCTATCCTTTTGTTAGTAGTTGTTTCCTATCCTTTCAGAGTAAAATTGTTCTGAAAACTTTTAAATAAAACAATCTTAAGATAAATGAAGACATTTTATGATACAAAAATGCAAATTTTTATATTTCTTAAAAATGACCCAAATTTTGCTTTTCATCCTATCCAGCATGTCTGAGTCTACATCAGAGGGTTCTATCCAACTCCCTCAATTTCGTGTCTTTCCTTCTTTACATACACAGCCACATAGCTCTCTCCATGGGTAAGTAAACATTTACAAGCACTTTCGTGATTACTGCTACTAAGGGTAATGATGAACATAATAAATTATTTCCTTTCTTGATGCAACATGAGTCAGATCCAGGTGCAATTCTCAGATATGTCCCTTAATAGCTGGACTAAAGAAATAGCCCTTGTTATTTAGAAGTTCAAACAGTGGCATTCATTCATACAACAGATATGTACCACATGCCTATTATGTGCTATACACTACACTAGGCTGTGTGGTAGTACATCATTTATCAGGGTAAACAAAGCTCCTGCCTTTATAGGACTTAGTTTATACACAGAGCACCAGTTAAAGACAAATGCAGCCCCGATATCTACCATTCAGAATTTCAGTTCTATATACTTGAGGGTTGGCCTCTATTAGGAATAACATAAAGAAAGGCAGGCTGGGAGGAGTGTGAAAAAAGCTTGCATCATGCAAAGCAAAAAAGGAAGAAAGGGGCTAATAGCTCACAATGGAAAAAAGAATAGATAAGAAGATGGTGGTAAATTAATATGAGTTCATGAGACCTTTTCCAGGCATAGAGAAATTTGCTCAAATCAGAACAAGGTTTTGAAATAAAATGAAGGCAAGTTATAAAAGAAAGGACAGAACAAGGAGACTTTGGGGTTCTCTGACACAGTGAAGTTTTGGGCCTCCCATGGTTTTCACTTATGCTAAAAATGCAGCCTCAATTACAAGGGTGATAATTGAGAATTGGTTTTATCTATAAGCATGCAATAGTCATTAAGAATGCCAATAGTCACAGGATGGGAGCTCTACTAATTTTGGTCCTATGAATACAGCAAAAGCTAAAGGGCTATCTACATAGGGTCACCTACATCTGTGTACCTAAGTAAAATTTTTATAGGTGAAATAGAGACATCATGGCTTTGGCACTGCTTTATTGTTTCCTTTATATAGGAATTTAATTTCATATTGGAGTACATAGATAATAAGAAAAGGGGAACTTTGGGATTCCCCAGGCAATAAGAAAGCATAGGCTGATGGAACACTGTACCAGTTTATTACACATATGCCAATAAACTTTCTACTCCTGAGTATTTTCATTTGTAAATATATGCAGTATTTATACTTTAACTCCCAAACTGGTACCCTTCCCTGGAGGGAAATACTTAGGAAGGGTATGATTTTTCTGATGAATATTTCCCTGCTCTTATAATTACTTTGATGTATCAAACATATACTAATAAGCACATACATGTAGAGGCAGCTTTTATAAGCCTGCAGGAGTGGAGACATGAGTCAAAGGCCTAAATCAAATTAGGATACAGAAGTTCTTTAAAAAACAATACAGAATGAAGTAATCTAACTTAACTTTTCTGATAAGTGCACAATCATCGTGCCAATATTCTCATAAAAGTGCCAGATTAAAGGTGCTGAGAAATTTTAATCTTATGAAAGGGACAAGAGGCATATTCAGACTTGTACCTGCTTTCTGCATTCTTGGTCAAGGTATCTCACAATTACCTGAGTATATATAAAGAGGAGTATATTCCAAGAATGCAAGTATACAGAGTTACCTGACAGCAGATTTGTTAAAATAAACAATGGCTAGTTATCTTTCAAGAATTAAGCAGACTGGATTTTATAGAGGCAGGGCATATGGAGGGTGTCTTTCAATTCACCATTACACATTTAAGAATTGCAAAAACAAAATGATATATTTAAGAATCACAAAAACAAAAATTCTGCTTTGACTTTCCATTTTTTCATGACCGATGGAATCACTTCAAAATACTCACTAGTGACACAGCAATATAATCTATATACCCTAGAAGTAGATAAAGAAGTATTCCCTGGAAAGAACTAAGTGTAAACACTCTGCCGTATCTGGTAAGTCAACTAAGAGTAAAGCTAATGGAACTGAATTTTTAAATAGCAATTGCCCGTCTGTCCATGTATCCTGCCAGATGAACAGAGGAGTCTGACCTGCTTTCCACCCTGCCTCTGCATTTTCTACCTTTTGGATTGGAAACACATAAACTCTATTAAACAGACATCTAAATATTGCATGAGTATTTCTTTTTGAAGTATTCATTCATTGATTTATTCAACACATATTCAATGAGTACTAATATGTGCCTGGCACTAAGCTACACTATGCCTATGGATCTGTGAATAAGGTGACCGCACATCCTCTCTTCGTGGAGGTTACGGTTTACTTAACACAGTTAACAAATCATACATCTACTTAAACATGGTCGAATGCCTACAGGAATTGACTTCATCTCTCTTTGCAGGCTCCACCAAAGTGATGGTAATTATAAACCCAAGAAAACAAAATAAGAGAACAGAAAACAACAGACAAGTTATTTCCACTCTTGGAAGGAAGAAAGAATATGGTGAAGTGATAACTGGCTTAAAAGAGCAGAAGAAATAATAATATAAATATCTATTGGGTAAGGGAAGCCAAGAGACCCACCTTTACCTCCTAGAGGAAACTGAGCTAGAGAGGCTCCAGACTCATGGTCACTGGCCCATGTGAGGGCAGATTTCAGGAGAACAGCTGAAAACAGAGATGAACTAAACAGCGGCATTTTGAACTGCAGCATGTTCATTTGTGTTTCCCGAACCTCCTACCAGAATCCTGGCAGCCAGGCAGAATTAACCCTCACTAACACCTGATCCAACCTAACCACCCAACCAATACATAAGCAGGAAGTAGACTGGAAGATCATTTGACAAGAAACTAAATTGCACTTGAGAAACAGAGTATAAACCAAACTCATAAACCAAAATTTGAGTGCCCTCAATAAAAAGGCTGGCTCAACAATGTGTCACTATACCAAACAGATTTTTTTAATAGGGAAACTCAAATGTTTATCCATGAATTTTCTCTCACCTACTTTTAATTTATAGCCTGTGTACTCTGACAACAGAAAAATGAATTATCAAGTTTCAATTGTAAATACTGACATTGCAGGTTAGATGTATTTCTTAATCACTATCAGTGTATGTATTCTTCCACATTCCTGTTGTCTATTTCAGGTATTAGACATTGTCTCTCTTCTGGTGCTTCTCCTCTAAGCAGGCTCTTCAGTGTAGAATAGTTTCTCAAAGGCCAAATCTTCTGCCTAAGGTAAATAGTCAAGATTTGGTATTTCATTAGGAAATGCTGTGCTGGGTATCGCTGGGTGGCCCCAGTGGAATTTGGAAGAACTGGAAGAGTAAACAATATCACTTGCGAATCAAGGACTCTAAGAAAAGTCATCCTATGAAACGAACTTCAGATGCAGTTTCTCGTTACCATCAAATGTCTCCTTTTGGGAATGAAATGAAACTGTGTTTCTGTTTTTAGTCATATTAGACAAGGGCATCTTTGGAATTGAGGAGTTTGTGTATTTGTTTCAGATAAGAATGGAATGTGCAAATTTGTACAATCATTCTGAAAACCAGTTTTCTTAACTTGGTTTAAAAAGCCAGGTTAACGTCAGCTACTTATGTGAGAAAAATCACACTTTTTTGACCCACCAATTCTACTCCTCTAAATAGACCTCTAAAATATGTATCTATGTACGTACTAAAAGACATTACAAAATGTTTATAATAGTATTATTTGTGGTAATGCCAAAAGAGAAACAACCTAATGCCCATGAACATTAAAATAAAGACATCATAGAATATTCATACAGTGCAATATCATAATGAAAATGAATGAATTACAGTGACTCAAAACAACATACACAAATATCAAAAATATTGGTGTGAAAGAAACCAGACCAAGAGAATACATTCTTATGATTCCATTTATATGTTCTTTAAATCCAGACAAAATTATAATACTGTTTATAGATGTATGCTTTAGTGGTAAAACTTTGAGGGAAAGTTAGTAACTTATTTTCACAAAAGTCAGATGGAGATTACCTTTAAGGGAAGAAGAGAGAGAGAAGAAGCACAATGGAGGCGTCTAGGCACTAAAGATGTTTTATTTCTTGACTTAGGTTTTATCTGACTGTTCACTTAGTGATGATTCATTAACCTATACTTGGGGGGAGGCATTTTTCTATAAGTGTATTATATTTCACAATGCAAAAGTGTTTGAAATATGGTTCCATTCACTTTTTTTCTTATGTTTCATCTCATTATCAAAAGCTGAATAAAGATAAGATTTATTCATGATTCTTAAGAGAAATACCTAAAGTACTCTATTTCAATCAGAAAAGCCAATAGAATATAACCTTAGGTTCCTTCTTTGTGGTTATGTGATGCTTGATCTCTGCCAGTGTATTTTATTCCATTGTGCAAATACCACCAGTGATTATTTCAGAACACACACAGGTGTATTCATTATGATTCCTCTGAAAGGTAAGAATACATAAATTTTTGCTTCTAAGTAAGTCTGTGCTTCTTGTTCACGAGATTTACAACATACAGTTGTTAAAAAGAGGTATTATTGGACCATATATCAAACAAAGGAGAAAAAAGTCATTTGATTCAAAAAAAATATTGCCTTAATATTTAATATTGTTATGGACGATCATAAGAATTGTGCTCATTTTGCAGTGATTGGGCAGATTCAAAATCTTATTTCTTCATGGGAAGGTTAAGGGAGTTTATCCTATATTACCTGTTAGATGTAGTCATATTACTTTTTTTTTTGTTTCTAATAAGAAAGGAAGAACTGCATATGTGTATATATTCATCTAAATATAAGGATATAGCTATTCTATTCAGGAATATAAATATCAGAGTTTTTTTAATTTTTTAAGTTATTTCCAAATTCCAAAGAAAAAAATATTTTTTAAACTTTTTTCACATATATTGATGATAGAAATAGTATTTATTTGTCAGTTACTTCTAGATTTCTCAACATATTCTAACCATCTTTTAAAAGATGAGATAGGCTTGCAACACATTTTATTTTAATCAAGGTATTAGAAGCCTCACAAATAAATGCAACAGTAAAAAATATAGTTTGTCATTGAAAAACACGAATTTATGATATAATAAAAAATTATAGCCTTATTATTTAACTCAACTAATATGAGGCTGACAATACTTTAATAACAGACTAAAATGTTATCATTTGTATCTATGTAAGTGCTTATGAGTGCAGAAAACTCCACTTAGGATTAATATGTCTGTAACAATATGAAATTTCAGGTCAATTTTTAGCTACGCTATTAAAAGGTAAATCTTTGTAGGAAATATGAATTATTGGCATTTAAATTACTATTGCACCTCCTCAAAAGCTATTGTTTATCACCACAGGATTTTGTTACAATCTATATCTTAGTATAAAAAACACAATGTACAATGTTTTACTTTGAACCAGTAATGCAATTATAAACAATTAACCAATAGGCATTTATGAATGGTAATTATTTCTGTTTAAATAAACACAGAAATTGGGGAACAACACACATGCACACATGTGCACACACATACACACACACACACACACACAGGATAACTATATATACAAACTGTAAGCTAGAGATGGTAAGAAGTTTGAATGATTCAAGTTAATATCCCTAACTAGAAGTAACTCAATAAAAATTAACTTTTTTATTAAGTTAGGAGGAAAATCTTTGAAAAAGTGATTAATATTTTCTTGACTAGAATTATTCTTGGTAATGAGCAGTGTTCAGTGAAAATGAGGATTTAATATGTAACCAATTAGTAAAGAATTAAGCCAATTATCAAACACAACTTTCCATGTTAAGCATTAATTAAATTCTGTAGCATTTTTTAATAAATGTAATATAGAAAACATAAAAGATAAGGTCAATTTAACCTATTAATTAGTGTTTATAATTTTATACAGATATATCTTTATCGAAAGATGTTATACATGATGAAATACTTCTGCATTATTTTAAGGGCTAATGTACTATTTGGAATTATAATCATCTTTTATGCAGCAGAAAAATAGATGTTTTTTGTAATTAGTGTTTAGTTGACACATAACTAAATATTATAGGAGTAATATGGTAGAAAGGAGATTATTAGAGATGGGAGCAACATGAACACTAAATCAATATTGTTCATTCAGTATAGTGAATATATATATACCCATACACACATGTAATTATATAAATCAGGGTAATGGCCAAAAGATGTTTTCATAATAAGGTATATGATCATAACCACATACATAATATAGATACACAAAATCACATACATGCATCCAGAAATTAGTGTATAAAAATAAGTATAAGAACACTATGATCAGAATCAGTGGTTCTAAATTCTGATCATTAGAAACAACTGGGAGTCTCAACAGTGTAGGACTCACCCCAATATTTTGCTTTACTTGATCTCTAGGAGAACTTGGTGAATCGCGGTGCCTTAGAAGCCCCATCTCAAAGTTTCTAATGCACAGGACAGAGATTATGATGGACTCACTGTGAGTCAGCTGCATGTCTCTGGTCCAAAAAGCCAGAGCCTTGGGCAGCCTCTTTCATTCAGCTGCCAGCTCAGTAGGAGCTGTGGGAGAAATGGGGTGGATATGCAGACATGAGGATGTCTGCTACATTACCAAAAAAAGCAGTCATTTTACCTAGGCGTGAGAAAAGCAAACGTATAAAAGAGAACATAGAGAAACACAGATTTGACTGGAAACAGCACAAACTAGAAGAATAAACCTTTATACCAGTCCTACTTTTAAAGTAACTAGATAGGTGACCTCAAAGCAATCCCTACATGAACCTCAGTCTTTATGTAGAAAATAGGGCTCAGGTGATTGCTAAAGCAATCCCCACCTGAGAATCCCACTGATTCTATAATCCTAGGGCAGAGAAAGATGAAGATGTAACCAAGCTGATGACTTTTGATGAGGAAACTGAAGCTCTGTGTGTATAAAGTGCAAGACAAAGTGACTTCTATCAACTTGCTTTTCTACAACTTAATAATGGTGGCACAAAGGGAATGAAAGAACAATATTTTGGAGGAAAGAGGCTTTGATATTGGGAACATACACATTTCATTTTATAGCCCAGTGATCAAACTCTTCCCCAGTAACTTTAATATTATATATCTGTTCATCAATTTTTATGTCAGATTTGAACCACTTTAGAGTTTAGTAGCTTCTCCAGTGAGATGAATGGCCATTATGTTGTTCTGATACCAATTAATATGGAAAAATGACTGGTTTCAGTAAAATAAGGAAAAAATCGATCACAATTTGGACTCACTGAATACACAATGGGAACATTATTGGGGATATTCTCTTAGATGCAAATGAGCAGCAGACAAATGCCATGTAACACTTTGCTAACTAGAAACTTTAGGGACAGGAATTAAAATGTGATAAGATCTACCCATAGTCAGCAGAAGGAATATGAGAAGTGGGTAGGTGTAGGTGGGGAATAGCTAGAGCTTTTGAATTAATTGATATTGAATATTTAAATCTTACTGAAGTGCTAGTATTTTGGAATAGTAAATTGAGATGGGTTTACTGAATAACAGGTAATGAGTGCATTTACAAAAGAATAACAACTTGGTGACCTGACTTTCAGAATTTAAGAACTGAGTAGAGAGTTGAGAGAGGAGCTGGTAAAGAAAGGCAAAGATCATACTGGAAACTTCCCGAAGGTGAATATTGAATACAGATAAATACAGAATTAATAGAATTCATTGAATATTTTAATATGAAGACAGAAATGGGATTGAGTCCATTAGGAGTGACAAAAGGCTTCACTTTTAATGTTTTTTTCTTTGAAACTTTAGACCATGTTATTTTCCATTTATCAAATCAGTATAAAGCATAAACTAAGGTATTGATATTAAACACCTCTAGTTTATTCTGAGGGCAATTATTCAGTTATTTCTTTACCTTTGATTTCTTTGTGTTGAACTCTCTGGTTAATCTATTTTTAGATGTTTGGACTGATAATGTTTATATTTTAAAGAAACAGAAAAGCAATTAAAATTAAATTTTCAACCTGAATGTCATATATATTTTTAATAATCAGGTATATTTGTAAATTAAATCTTTCTGCTACAGTTAGAGGTTAACATATAGATTTTGGTATTCAAATGTAATTTAGATTAATACTGAAGACTGTTGATATAAATCTTACCAAAGGAATTAAACATTATGCTAATTTGCACTGTAGAAATTCTAGGCCCTACATATGGAATATTAGAAAGGAAATGTTTTAATAGAGCCTGATTTAATTTTCTTTCTGGAAGTTAATTAATGGAGCATAATTAGGAGCAAACCACTTGCTGAGCAATATACTCTTAAGCTCTTATTTCAAAAAATTAAAAAATTGACCCCCTGTGGCCTACAGACAGAGACCACAATCCCCACCCCCATAACTTTAACAGCAGTGTGTATCAACCAAGAGATCTCCCTCTCCTCCAATGAGTTCCTATCTCTTTTTCATACAATGGTAGAGGAGAGGTGAGATTATGAGCCACTTTAAAGCTGACAATGGGCTGACCATGTACAGTGAATGCCTACATCTGTCCAGCATGCTCTAAGGGGTGCTTAAGTGTCCAGGCCCATCAAACACTTGAGAGAGAAGCTTACAGGACTTACTTATTGCCTGGCTTTAAACTGTGGGGTGAAATACATGGTAATAAGAACCATGAAAATAAACTTAGATTAAAAGGGCAGGAGGAAAACATGGATATACTTTAACTGCAAGTCTTACTTTCAACCTTCTTAAGCTTAAATGTAAAATCCAACCTTTACTTATACACCCAATGAAAGGAAAGAGTGGGCAAACTAATTCTTTCACCTAATTTTCTGTTTTCTTTTCATAGAAGTAGCTGATCGGTGTTCATGATTCCTAAATTATCTTCCCTTCCGGACAACTGATAGCCACTCACTGTTCTTTCTCAAAAGCGATGGCCAGTTCAAGTGCTCCTCTGTTTATTTCATACCTTCGACTCTCCTTTGAATTGCACTGTGACACTGAGTAAATAAGTTTTTCCTCGCCTCCGTACTCACTCATAGTCTCAACCTTCCTCTCTTCTGTTTCAGATGGTTTGGAGGCCTGTGTGTTTCTCTTTCCTCTTTCCTTTATCCTCTTCAAGTTCACGTGGGACGATAAACCACAGTTTCTCATGCCTCATGGCAGTGTGTCATTACAAAATATTTCATACCTGATGACCTTGGAGCATTTCTTATTCAGAGACTCCTGAAAGCTTAGCATGAGGTACGTCTAATGATCCCTGTGTAAACACACTGAAAGCTCCCTCCTACAAAGGCACAGGCAGGTGGAAGACATATTTTCGACACTCAGTCTTCAATCTAAGCATCACTGGCAGTGCCTGACAGGTCTCATTTGCTAAATAAAGTACAATGTGTCAATTTGAAATAAATGTAAATTATCACCTTTCTTCCTTGTTAATTAAGGTCTGATTAATGCAATACAGGCAGTTGTTGAGAATACAGTAAGAGAATGGCTTTTGTTACAAAAACAAAACAAAAACCCTCAAATATAAATAATGGTCTGCTGCAGCCATTGAACTTTGGGTCAGAAAGGTTACTTGGAATGATTAGCTCAGTTGGAACATGGACAGATGTTCACATCTCAGCCTCTTAATAAATGATTCCCTAAGAAGTGGACAGCAAATGCACTGGTGCTTCAGAGGTAAAAGCAGTGGAATGACCTCAACTTGTGATAAATCGTGAAAGGGCTACATTCTAGGCTCAGTTTTGCAAAGAAATATCGAAGAAATCAAACTCAGGACTATGCATGCTATTTACACTATTAAAGGAATATTTTGGTAGGCTGAAGGATGAATTTTCAAGTGGGCCCCCTTTTGTTAAAGGTTTAAGAAATAATATATGGGTGAAGGTAAAAAGATCACCAGATAGAATGTGACAGAGGGTAATTTTAGAAGGAATATCATTAAATCATTAATGTCTTTAATAACCTAGAAATCCACTTGGTTGGCTGTATAATCCTAAATTAGCTAACAATGCATACAGAATATGTTCTTTGAGTCATGGGATTTTTAGAAATACAAGGAATGTGTACAATGCACAGCATAATTATTTGAGGTTACAAAGAGTTATTTTTTGTACAGAACACAACTAGTTAATGGCGCAGTCAGGTACAGAACACACGCTACCACACTCACAAACAGAGTTTTTTCTCATTTATTTCTAGTTTGGCTGACTGCCCCTTCTTCTATAAATCTTCTTCATGTCTGTTATTTTCTAAAATAATATTGTTGAAAACCTGGAAATTTTCTAACCTTTCACTAAAATATGTTCATATGTGAAAATATCAGACCATTAACTTAAACATGAGGTTTTAAATGCCATAGTTAACACATTCTTTCTATTTGTTAATATTTTTTTGGCCAAAAAAAGTGTGAATTTTTACACAAAAACACTAATATCTATAATCTCACATTAACAAGAATGGGTTGTTAATTTATTTTTCTCTCTGTATTTTATATAATTCTTGGGAAGAAAGTCACATAATTATGATCACAGAAGTAGCAGAGCCAGGTTTTAAGATTCAGAGCTGTTGAAATTCAAAGCTAGTAAAACCAATGGCCTCATAATTAATTAGAATGGATCATACTTTTGAACTATGAGAAGATAAAAAAATTCATTCATTCATTCACTCAACAAATAGTGCTCTAATAGCAGAATGACGAAAAAGCTCTGAAGTTCTGGAAAATAATCAGTTGCCATGTTAGCCATTTTTTAGAAGTGTAAATACTATTACACCTCACAGAAATACTAAAACAGACCCTTACTCCATTTCCAGTATGCTTTCCTTAAAGCAGTCAGAGGTAGGGAACACAAAGAGTAGTTGGCACAGGTTCCACAGAGAGATATGTACATGATGATGGTAGGTAACCCTACAATGAGTCCTTTATTTAACTTAGTTGCTTCTTTTCAGAGGCATAGATGTAAAATGGAAAATGAGTCACAGATTCAGAAGCTGCTGAACTCAGTAGTGGATTATTTTTCTATAATGGCACCAGACTCAATAAATACAAAAGCTGATAGTGGCTTTAAAGTGTCTATTAATCATCATGTTTGGAAGTGGTAGAGATTTCATCCAATGAGCCTGAAACCTATAATTCAGTAAGAGTTACTACCAGAGAACATTTTGAATGACTCAGAGATGAATAGTCAAGAAATTCATCCCATGCCTACCCTTAGGAATCTTTTGGAAAAATAGCATGGTGCTCTGTAAGGTAAGGGGGACTGATGTGGCACTGATTCAAAGTCCACTTCTACCATTCATGAACTGGATCCTCAAAAAAATTTCCTAGAGAAGAGGAAACTAATCAACTATATACCTGGAACTGCATGTACTACAATGTTTAATGCTATAAAACAACTTGTGAGAGACTTCCGGGAAGATGGCGGTGTGAGCAGGGCGGCAGAAATCTCCTCCCAACACTATATTTATCTACGAAAACACAGAAAATACATCTATTCCTAAAAGAGAGACGAGAATACACAGGAAAGCGCACAGCCTGCAGCTACACCCGAGAGGACTCGGCACCCCAAGAGGCGGGTAAGATACGGAGCCGCGACCCGGCGGGACCCGAGCCCTCCCCCACCCCAGCGCACCGGCGGGAGGAGAGGATTCAGAGCCGGGAGGGAGTGGAAGTGCACCCCGCGAAGTAGCCAGCCCCGGGGATCTGCGCGGGGAGCGCTGACCCACATTGCGCAGTGCAGCGGAGATTGGAGAGACAGAGGGGCAGGATCTGAGCGGGGAACGCGCCAGGGTGCTTGCAGCCGGCTCCCGGGAAGGAAAAAAAAAGTGCGCGCTTTCCTCAGCGGTCTTAAAGAGACAGGAGCCCAGCGGAGGAGCCAGATCGCCCCAGCACACTCAGCCCAGCAGGCTGGGAGTCCTGGGGAGTTTCAGACACCTTAGCTGGCGACTGAGGAAGCGTAGCCATACTTAACACTTCTCACTGAGATCAACAGCCTCCTATTCGTTCCCACCCCTGCCAGAGCGATAAAGGGCCCTGCGGAGCGGCACAGTCACAGCTGTGGAATAGTGGGGCAATAGCGCCACCTAGAGCATTCCCACAGAATCTACGTCCGGTGGGCATTTTTTTTTTGTTTTTTGTTTTGTTTTTGTTTTGTTTTTGTTTTTTCTTTTTTTCCTTTCTTTCTTTTTTTTTTTTTTTTCTTTTTTTTTCTCTTTTTCTTCTCTTTTTAAAGTCTTAAAGAGCCCAGCTGACATACGTGGCAACTATCAGTGACCAATTATATAGCCATGAAAAGACAGAGGAATATGGTTCAGACCAAAATCAACCAGACAACCCCAGAGAGGGAGTCTGAAGGGATGGAAATGCACAGTCTTCCTGAAAAAGAATTCAGAATAAAAGTCATAACCATGCTGATGGACCTACAGAGAAATGTGCAAGAGCTCAGGGAGGAGGTGAGGGAACTGAGGAAAGACAATGCAGAAATCAGACAAGCGATTGACGGGCTTAACAGGAGAATGGATGAGATGCAAGAGACTGTTAATGGAATAGAAAACAGAGAACAGGAGTACAGGGCAGCTGAGGCAGAGAGAGATAAAAGGATTTCTAGGAATGAAAGAATATTAAGAGAACTGTGACCAATCCAAACGGAACAATATTCGCATTATAGGAGTACCAGAGGAAGAAGAGAGAGAAAAAGGGATAGAAAGTATCTTTGAAGAAATAATTGCTGAAAACTTTCCCTCGCTGCGGAAGGAAGTAGTCTCGC